>PVKS010004632.1:0-72008 GCA_004027875.1 Aplodontia rufa
TGTTCAAAATGCTGCATTATCAGAATTAATACTACAAGTTAGATTTAATGGAAAATAAAGCGGGGATTAGAGGTAAATCCATAGTCCAAAATACTCAAATAGTAATCAAGAAAGAATGAAAGTAAATGAATGAAGCTTCCAACCCAAGATATTGTTTTTCTTAAAGTAAAGCAAAAGAAAGGATTTAATAAAGTAGAAATGGAGATTAGTGAAACAAAATATAGAAAAAAAATGGTAGAACCAATGTGTAAATCATGAGCTTTTTTGGACAAAAATAATAAAATAGATGAATTTTTAACTAACCTACTTTTAAAAAAGACTAAGTTGAAACATATAAAATAAGATAAAAGTAACCACAGAAAAAATCATACAGGACTACTTGGCTTAATTCCTTGCAAATGAATTTGAACACCTGAATTGAAATGTCCTTTTTGCAGGACATAAAATTTAGTGAAAGGAATGCTATCAGGCAGCCAAGATGAAGGATGAAGGGAGAGTCTACCAGACTCCCTCAAGGCTGATCTGAGACTTTCTTGACAGAGGATGATGAAGTAAACACTTTGTATACCCAATTTGTTTCTCATGACTTGACGTGTATGTACTTTATTAACATGCAATATCCTGTTTGCTGCGTGTGCTTGTGTGGATACACCTTCTGGCATTGTGGGTTCCTCCCACACGAGTAGCAATGCTATGATAATGTAGCCCCTCCTTGCCTACCCGACTCCTGCCTGAGGAGGAGGCAACAGATTGATTTTTGAAAATGACTCTATGAAATAAATACAAATTCACTCATCTATAAGTCTCCAGCATCCCTCTCCCATATTTCTATCCCTTCAAAGGGTTGCTAGGCAACCAGGTAGAAAAATGGCTGAAACCCTTGTAAAGAGAAGACAAGCTCATAATGTCAGAAAAATAAACGTGGGCTTCCTCACTTGGGCCCCCTTTAAAAGCTGCCAGGACTTGTGGCATAATCCATTCGGTAGCAATTATTGCAATTGACCTTGAGGCTGGTGAAAACAATTGACCATAATCTGGCTCAGCGGAGTCATGACCCAAGCCACCCAGGTGTGAGAAGGGGTGCTGCTGTGGCTCTTTGCCCTTGAAAGGAGACGAATGCTTGGTGGCCAGTTTCTCTGCTGAGTCTGTGAGATTCCAGTCTTGTACTTAGCGCTGTCTCTAGGAAGCCTTTTTAGAGCTCAGTTTTGTTCATGCCCAATCTTTCTTGGAAACTGCTGCTCCCTCTCCCCTGGCATTTCATACAACCACCTAATTTTAAGTGGAAGCTGCCTGCCTACGCTTCTGTGGGCATTGGCATGTGTGCTGTCTCTGGTGGCCCAGGCTCAGCTTGCTCCAAGGAACTGCACAGTCTTCCTACCTGGTGTGTGTGCCAGGGTCTGCTCATGGTGACAGGTGTTGATGTTCAGCTGCTAATTTTCCCCATTAGAGACAATGTGGTAGGATCTGATGATACAATCTGTTCATCTGAGGTCTGCCCTGATTTTTCCTGTCTAGAATCTATTGCTAACTTTATGGAAACAATAAAAGAAAGAATAGATGTACATTCTGCCCTTTAAATGGTTTTGCTTTGCTAGGAAAAAAAATCCATAGCAGTCGATTCCTTTTTGTCTATTATAAATTTATTAACAGTGCATTGTAATTAGGTGCGTAGCTTTGCCTTAGAGGACAAATGGTGCTTGGTGAACTGTGACGTCAGTCTGATTGTGGTAAAATGATCCATTTGGTTTTACCAGCTGTGACTTTGGAGGAAGTTGAATGACAGAAAGCACATAAAACTCGACAGATGAAAACATTCTCAGCTCATACTCCCTATTACTAATCATTCTGTATCCCAAATAAAATGTGTTGGTGATCTCAAGAGATCTGAGTGTAGTTGATAGGATGCCAGGAGCCCGACTGGCTCCCCACATCACATTCCTATTCCCACTGATATGGCATGAATTGCCCAATCTGAATCATGAATGGCAAAATCTAAAGATGCTGTGGTGTCTTGTGAACCAAGTGGGTAGGCTGGCGCAGTGGTTGTGAGTGTAGAGTTGTGTTGCCTGCATTTGAAGCCTGGCCATGATGTCACCAGCCTCTGAACTTCCCAAACCTTGCTTTCCTTATCTGTAAAATGAGGACTTGTGTATCTGCCTCATAGAGCTTATTAAAGATTAAATGAGTGAATTCATAGCAGTGCTTACACATAGTAAGCTCTCAGGTCAGGTTAACTGATGCTATTTTTATTATCCAGGCTCCAGAAATAATATTAAACTCTACAGAGAAATGGTCCAGCTTACAGGGAAGTCTTGGTTCCTGACTGGCCTACTTCCTATCAACCTAGTTAGACTGAAGTGGTTGGATATTGGGGGCCAGAAGAAAGAGAGATTCCCCTTCTGTGGCCATGATTCTGGCAAAACGGTTTTGAACAGACTTTCTAGGAGGAGGAAGAGGGTTTCCAGGATCTCCTCATTACCTCTCACAGATCTCCAGCAAGTGTTCCTACAGTGTCAGAGGAGACTGGACTCGATTGATAGCTTGAAGTTGTCAGCCTGAAACTGAAATTTCTTAAAATCTGGTGTTTCATTTCTTAAAAAAAAAAAAGCATCTTAGCACTCCTGGCCTCTCTGTCTTCTCTTCTCATTCCTGTGATTCCTGCACCAGTGATCAGGTTATTGCCTTTCTACTCCCTGTCAGCGCTTTGCCCTGCCTGGTGGACTTGGTAAACCCCTCTGCTTTGCCTTGCGGCAGATGTTAAGTTTTGTCAGTAGAGGGCACTGGAAGGCCACTGCAGGAGGAAGGGACACTCTGTCCTGTGCTTTTTTCCTTCCTGCTTTTGTGGCCATTGTCTCCCAGTAGCACTCACCCTCCAGCTGGTTTTGCCAGCACTCAAAAGGCAGCAGCATCCACTTGAGTTTCAAAGACATCCCAGCAAGTGGTCTCCTGTTCCCCAGCCCTCAGGAGAGTTTTCCACCACCAAGTGTCATTGTCACATTCTTTCCAGTGAGGTCTGAATCTCATCGTTGTGTGTATGAAGTCAGCTTGCTTTGAAATGTGATTCTTCTTGGGTACATGTCCCAGCTAAAGGTAGTAGCTCCTTCTCACATCTGCTATTCCTATTTTCTTTATTCCTTGGAATCTAATTCCCTATCATGAGTTAATAATTCTTTATATCAGATTTTCCCTGCTAAAATTACTTGTGTGGTTTCTGCCTTCTGACTGGATCCTAGAGGCTCAGAAGTGAGGTTTGGGGAGGAAAGGGACATGCATAGCCCGGCTGTCCCTTTCTCCTTTCTCGGGGGAGTCTGGCTGCTGGCTCAGCATAGTAAGCTCAGTGGTGAAAGTTCTGCTACTCAGAGAGGGGCCTGTGGTGGTCCAAGGTGTTATTTTAGACCCTCTCTGCTGAATATTTTATCATGTTTCCCAATTAGTTCAGGACCCAGGCAAGGAGAAGTTCAGATTTTTATTGTCAGTCACAACCCCCTGCCTTCCTGGTTTTCATATAAAACTACTCTAAATAAATAAATTATCACTATAAGACAGTGATGGGTGCTGCAGGAAGTCACAGCCTGTTTAACCCATGGCTTTACTGTCCGTTGGTCATCCATAGTCATTACACCATCACTGGGATTTTTATCCCATCACCTACAAAATTACTTTTCTTCTTAAAATGCTAATCGAATTGCAGAGTTATTCTGTACCTCCCAAATACTCAGACATGCCAGAGTGATATTTAAAAGAGTGCAATCCCCAAGATCCTACATAAACAGTCCAGAATTTGATGATGGGAAAACATTTAAAAAGCAGCATCTATTTGAAACATACCTCTTTAAAGTCATGATTAAAAAAATATCACCTGTTTTAAAAATGTGTGTGAAAAAGAACAGGTCTGTGGCCTCCTCTCTGTGTGTGGAGGACCACATAGGAAAAAGGTCATTAGTCAGCCCTGGGGCAAGGTCTGCGTCTCCACCACAATGGGTGTTAACAGTTGGATCTGACGGCAGTGCCGAGTTCTTGTGGGAGGAGGGGAGTTAAGGAAGGAATGTGCGAATGTGCGTAGATGACAGCTTTGGCTCAGTCAGTGAGCCATGCACCCGTTTGTCCCTCCATCATCTCCACTGACATGGCACCTTCTCTTGTCCTTGACTTTCTCCTGCACTCTGCATGCATGCGTGGCTGAGTCGCTGATGTGTGTTTGACTAAGGAGAGTACAAGAGAGGGAAAGGTACCCATGTGCTGTAGAGAGAATGAAGAAATACAACTCCTGCCCTTTGTGAAATGTTGGAGTGGTGGCCAAGGACTGATGGGGCTTGATGACCCCCTGCCCATCTTAAGCACAGGCTTGGGTAGTAGCAGCTGACAGGGGGACGTGTGAACTTGAGATCCTGCAATGACCTTTGAAGCTGATTCATGCTGAGCTGAAAAGCCTGAGGAAGTGAACACTTTGTCACTTACTGAGTGTAAATGGTTAAGGATGGATTATTATGAGCCATTGTGATTTGATGTTGTTATTTTATTTTATTTTATTTTTGTACTGGGGATTAACCATTGTGCCACATTCCTAGACCTTTTTTATATTTTATATTTTAGACAGGGTCTCACTAAGTTACTTGGTCTCACTACACTGCTGAGGCTGGCTTTGAATTTGTGATCCTCCTGCCTCAGTCTCCGGAGCTCCTGGGATTAAAGGTGTGCGCCATCATGCCTGGCTGACATGTATACTCTGAATAGATCTTACTCTGCATCGTATATGTTGGGGCTATTACTCAACGGTACTCATGATAGGAGCCAGGTAGCAGATTCTTACAAGTGACTGAATGGAAACTGGGCAGTAGGTTTCCAAGCGTGACATTGGTGAACCTAAACAACTCAAGGTCACTATTCACAGTGTGTTCTACAGAGCTGTGGCCCAGAGATGCTATTTACAGCGTGGGAAGCCATTTACTGGTCACTTCCTCCTTGGATTTTGCTCCATGGCCCCCTCTGCTCTGGAATTGCTCATGGAGCCACCCTGGAAGCCCAGACCATCAATGGTCTACTCTCGTGTTTAATTTACTTGGAAGGATCTGACGTGTTTACTGGCAAGAGCTGTTTGCCACTAAAAAAACCTTTTTAAAGTTCAAAATCACATGATTTCTGGACATGTAGTCTGAAACATAGAAACAACCTAAATGTCCAGCAGTAGATAAATGGATAAAAATTAAGTACCAGGACACTAATATGTAGCATATAATCTCATTTCTACTGCCCTGAAATAGAAAAATATTATTAAAATTAATATTTTAGAAAACTTATATTGTACTTATTATAAACAGCACAGAAAAACAGTATATGTTTTATATGTTAATAACAAATGGGAAAAATGTATAGAAAAGGACTGAAAGAACACACATCATACTGTCCTGGGGAGGAGACTAGGTTAGGTGTTGGAGTGAAGAGGAATCTTGCTTTTTGCACCAAAATGGAGTCATACATTACAAATAAATATAAGTACTTTTAAAAAGATGTGACTTACATGGGAGAAAAGCCACCTTGGCGAGGGCTGGGATGTGATCCTGAGGGACAGGACACAAGCACACACCTAACTATTCAACTTCATTAATAGGATCTACTAATTGCAATCCGAATGGCAGCTCTGTGGCTGTAGTTAATACTCTCCAAACAGATAATTACGCTCAAATGTCTCACTTTATTGCTTTTATAAGTAGAATTCCTTTTGAACACATTCCAAGGTGTTTAACTGTATGTTAATGATTATTAGTGATTAGATTTCAGTCTCCATATCTTCCTCTCTGTATTCCTCCTCTCCTTCCCTGACACCTACCCCTCCTTGCCTGTTCATGTCCGCTCTGTTCAGGATCTGTCCTAAATGCACAACTTCTAGGAAGTCTTTCTTAAATAGCTCAGCCTCCTGGAGGAATCTTTTGCACACATCCCTTTGGTGAGTGCTTGCATGTTTGAGAACTTCATTCTGTACCTTCTTGAGGCATGGCTTGCTAATGGGTTTCTGTCATTGTTTGCACATGTGTTGCCTTAATTCATCTTCCAAAGTAATAGACTCTTCATGAAATAAACACAGAAGACAGTGAAGTGCAGAAAAGGGAGAATGAAATATCTGAACTCAAAACCTGACTCTTCCACTTTTTGCTGATTGTTTTTGAGAAATTTTCTTCTGTTAAGCTGCATTTTCACCACTTGTGAAACTGGATTAATGTGATCCTATTTCATAGGATCGTTGTGGCATTGGGTGAGTGTGGGAAGTGGTTTGAGAAGATATTGGGTGGACAGGTAGGCTAGACCATTGGCATACCATGCACAGGAGTTAAGATGTGGTATGGACCGTGTGCACCTGCCAAAGAATTTTGAGCAAGGAAATAACAAGGTCATATTTGTATGTTATAAAGAATTTCTAGCTGACCAGTGCAAGCTGGATTGAGGGAGGGAGAAGAGGTGAAGGGAATGAGAAAAATCAGGAGACTACTGGAGTAGGATGGGTGTGAGATGAAGAGTGACAGCTGGGATGTGAAGGTGGGGCCAGGAAGGTGACAGAAGGATTTAGCAAGTAGAATCAAGAGAACTTAGTGCTTGATTGATGTCTCATTGTCATAACAAATTGCCATGAATTAGTGGCTTAAAATAATACCAGTTTATTATCTTAGTTTTTTCTAGGTTAGAAATGTGACATGGCCTCCCTGGGTACAATCAAGAGGTCAGTAGGGCTGCGCTCCTTTCTTAAGGGAGAATTTGTTCGTTACTCATTCAGGTCATCTGAGAATTCGGTTGCACACGTTTGCATAAAATAAGGTGTCCATTTTCTTGCTGGGTATCAGCTGAGGCCCAGCCCCATCTTCCAGGTGCTACCTGAACACCTTGGCTCATGGCCCACCTCCATCTTCCAAGGCAGCAAGGAGGGTCTGGTTTCTTTCACACCTTGAATCTTTCTGCCTCTTATGTTTGCATTCTGCTCCCCTCTTCTACTCGAAAAGACTCGTGATGAAATCAGTCCCATCCAGGTCCCAGGCTAGCCTCTCCATCTCCAGGTCTTCTTTACTTGATCAAGCAGTGATGTCCCTGTTGCCATATGGTAGCATAACAGATGCTGTGAGTTAGAATGTGTATTTTTTTTCGGGGGGGGGGGGAGCAGCCATTATTTCACTTTGTCTGCTTGGTTGCGAGATAAAAGGAGAATATAGAATCCAGGTTTCTGACTTTGAGAACCAGGTTCAATGCAGTTTTAAGGAAGGAGTTGACTGTTGGCCTTTTCTCAGCCATTGCCAAGTGTTCCTCACTGTCTTCTCCCATGGCTTTCAGGATCCAGCAATTGCTGGCCAAGAAACAAAAGCAAAAACATCCACTCCCCAGTGCATTCGAATGAAAACTGGTAATAAAGTCAGGTACAACTCCAAGGGGAGACATTGGAAGAGAATCAATCTGGGTCCATAAGGAAATTTACACATGACTTGGCACACATTTATGCTGTATCAAGGTTATGATCATCTTGTCATGGCAAGCTGAAAAGGTCGTCACTATCGGGCCAGCTGAGAATATTTATCTGGGATTGTAATCTTTAGCTATGAATGTGCTTAGTACTGGTGTTATTTGGTTCAGTTTTAAATATGTGAAACTTTTAGGAAAAAAATAAAAAGGAAGGATTTGAGATTGGATGTGAACATGTTGACTTTCAAATGTCCCTGGGGAACTAGCTAGGAAGTAGTTAGCTGTACCAGCCAAATAACAGATGAAAAATCAAGGCAAGAAATTCAGGTCAGGCAGCTGTCAACATAGGGTGAGCTGGGGTGAACGCACAAAATGAGAAGAGAACAGGGCTCCCAATGGAAGCCGATGATATTGGGGTGCACCTGTGGGAGGAGCACTCAGAAGAAACTGAAGAAGATCCTGCCTGGTTTCCCTCTGCAGGTTCTCTGTCATCTCGCAGCCCCTCCACTGGCCTGTTGTCTCCCCTTGCTTCCTGCCTACATATCGTTTTTGCTATGCGCTGTGGGTCTCTCTGTCTATTTGGGGATGTTTCTATTTCAATTTCCATTTCTAAACTGCCTTATTCTTTTGGTATCTTTCAGTTGAAGATTAAAAAAACAAAACAGAACAAAACCAACAATAACTTCTAAAGAGAATTGAATCAATCCAGCTTATCATACACAGTCACACTGTGGCACAGGTCACCAGATTAGGTTAGGATGACTGTCCTGAGGCCAGGTGGCCACTGTGGTCCAATCAGCAGTTTCTCTGTTTCAGGCATCAGAATGAATCCAATCTGACTGTTCTGGCTTTAAGGACAGGAAGGTTAGAAACTCCCTCCATCCTAATTGCGGGACACAGAATCATGTCAACATGGGCAGATTAGCCTCACATGGCCTATTGCTGTCTGTGGACATGAGCCCATCATTATAGGAATTAAATTTTGGGTCCAAACCACAGGAATACAGTCCAGGTGGGCAACATTCAATCTGCATATTGTCATCTTCAGACTACTCGGCAATCTCAGTTGCCTCGTGTTTCTAAACATCATCTGAACAGCAGTTAGTGATTGGGCTTCATGGGTCTTCCAGCCTGCATGAATGAGGAAGTCCCTGAGTCACAGTCACCAGCTCTCCCACCACTCTGGAGATCAAGTCTCATATTCTCTGGGCTGGGGTGCATGTGTAGGGTTGGCAGAGCTGATGAGGTGTCACCATGACTATCTGGTGACCTTCCTGAATTGCAAGAGAACAACAACTTAGGTTACCAGACCAAAGACAGCACTGTAAAGTCTTCAAATTCCTGTTGGTTTTTATTATATACAGATAAGAATCTTTCAAAGGATCTCAGTTTACTAAGCCAAAGTATGATGGGCTCCAGGAGAGGCAGGGAATCTACAAGCTCTAATCAAATTCCCACAAAATCCAGCTTTAGCAAAGACATTTCCTTAAGTGGGTCCACTGCATGAAAATACTGCACAATAATTTTACTTATTTGTCACTAGCCAGAACTCAGTCATGTAGCCCTATTTAGTGGCAGACAACTAAAGAACATGTATTCTTTATTATGGGGGCAACGAGTCAAAATAAAAACTGTATCATATGACATAAGAAGAGATGCCAGACATGATTGCACATTGCTATAATCCCAGTTACTAGGGAGACTGAGGCAGGAGTATCACAAGTTTGAGACCAGCCTTCACAACTTAGCAAGATCCTGTCTCACATTTAAAAAGAGAGAAGAAAAAGAAAGCAGGAAGGAAGGAAAATGAAAGAAAGACAGGGGCTATGGCTCAGCGGTAAAGTGCCCCCGAGTTGAATCCCATCAGATATCACACACCACATGATATCAGAAGAGACTAGACACTGAGAGGCAAATTGGACCACATTCTGATACAGTTTTTATTCTGGTAATTCTTGCTGCCTATAATTCCTCTGCCTGGGAAGCTGAGCAATCTGTGCCTTTAGGAAGCAGTTAGAACCCAGGTGAAAACACAGATTTCATATAATGGCTTAAAATTTGCAGCCATAATTTAGGAATGCAGAAATTTCACTTTCTTTATTTACTGAACTTGACTTGCCCACAAACTCCTATTTCCATTAATGGCTAGAAAAAAAATGATCAATTAAAAGTAACGTAGTCACTTCTGTTTTAACCTGGATCTCTTTGGGGTAAATATTCAGCTGAATTCAGGGCTCTTCCTCTTTTCTGCTTTCTCACCAGGAGGAGGTATGGTTACCTGACGGTCTTCCTGCTTTCCCCCATTCTTTGGGCTCTCCAATAATTAGGTATAGAATGTGTCACTCTCTCTCTACCCAGGAACCTCTTGGAATCTAGAACGTTGTTTTGATGGATCTGCTTTTCCCCGTGCCTACTGCAGCAGTTGACACACAGGAAATGGTTAAAAGTGTGACTGATGCATTTATGAGTATGCTTTAGATGCAACACATAATTAATTCAAATGGTACCATAATGATCTGACAATCCTGTACAATTAAAAGTCTATTTCTCTAAAGCCCCTAGCACTCTCTTTATAGCTTGCTTATAGCCCTGGTAATCAGCTCCATTCGAATGGATGTGCCTGCCTTACCCCTCCTTGTAGTGTCTGCTGCTGCAGAGTGTTCCTGAGCTGTGTAGCTTACAGGTGCTGAGAGAGCAGGGAACATGGTTAGGCCTTCAGTCGGTGAAAACGAGTGACCATGGGAGCAGGCACTGGCACTTGGTAAGTCACCAGTAATGAATGACTCCCTCCTGGGAAGAAACAGAAGATTTTATTACAGCTATTTAGAAGGACATCAATAAAGATAAGTTGACACTTTGCCTTTTGCTGAACTTTAATTTTCTTTAAAAATTGCTTTTATTTTTCAGAAATCCTCCCCCTACCTTACTGCATCCGGAAAAATGGTGTGAGGAATTCAACCACTTTATTTCACAGTGAGTATTTCTTCCTCTGAAAATTGCTTATCTAGCAAGGCCTTGGACAGCGATCAGAGAAATCCCAGCTGTGAAATTTACTTAGTGCTAGAAGTGGTTATGACTAACAGCATGTTATAATGTAGGATTTGTTTCAGTGAATGATAAAAATGCCTCTGCAGGATCTGAAAAATAAGAAGCTCCATTTGACTCAGCTGTAATCAGTCCCCTTGATCATATGGGTCACATTTATCTGAGAACCTGCTCTGTCGTAGGTCAAATATTACCAACTTGTATGTTTAAGGAGGGGAAAGACTTGACATCTAAAAATCCAATGTTCACCCCAGGAGCAGGACCAGAGAGAAGACAGATGTGAACAATCTCTCACAGGTGTTGTACTTGGGTGCTGGTCTTGGCTCTAGGATCTGTGGTATGGAAAAGGCTCTGACTTCCAAGATGATGGAGGAGATGAAGTAGGAACTTGGGCCTGGGGCACTAAGATGGGACCCCCTAGCCCAGGCTCAGGGCAGAGAGAGCAGGTTGAGAACCCAGCTGATGGTGAACGTCCCTGGTGGAGCTATGCCATCAGGGAAGACTTACTGTGTCTAAGACACAGAAGCAATAGTGACACCAGTAGGGTGGCTCAGTGTTGGGATCATGGGCTTTTGGCCTGGCCTTAACAGAGGACCACACTGGTCTCAAATCTGCAGAAGACACTCAACCTGCTGGCGAGACCATGAGGCCCCAAGCTGGGGCCTGGTGAATTGTGGGGTGGGAATCTGGTCCAGACCTTGCAAGCCATGCCCGGGTGCAGGAGCTGGGATGAGTGCCTGGGGTATCTAACAAGGTTTTCAGAGGTCATGGGAGGAGAAGAGAAGTGACCAGATAGCTGATAAGCATGAAGTAGGGAAGGTCAACACACATTTTTCTCATTTATGCCAATGTGCAGACTCAGCTTCCATCAAGAGTCTGGGTGACAAACAGGCTGGATGTCTTAATTATCTTCCTTAATCACAGCAAAGGTCAGTAATCTCTTATCCACAATCCCAAAATCCAAAGACCTCTGAAAAATCAAAGTTCTTTCATAGTTAAGTCATTTAGCAGCAAAACCTGACCTTATATGAACTGATTTGGTGGCAACACATGACCTGAACTGATGTAAGGCTATTTATAGTCATTATTTGTCTTACTTAGTGTGAATATTCATGTGTTTTGTTGCAGATATATTAGCATTTGGTTACAGCGTGCTGCCCCAGATCCTGCTGGGGGCATTATAGAATATACAGTAAATGTACCAGTTTACCTATCTAAAATTTGATAGAATTTGTTTGGCCTCAAGGGGTTTGAATAAGAGCTATGAACCTGTATTTCATTTTCATTTCAAATGCAATATAGATCAGGGTCCCTGAAATTGTTAGCTTGTCCAGTCCCTCCTGGACTTGTGCCACGCTCCTCAGGAGAGGCGAGTGGAAAAGAACTCTAACAAGAGAGGCTGAGTTGGAATGTGACCATGAAGGTCAAGGTCAAGGGTGGAGGACATGCTCTTTCCCACCAACCCTACTCCAACATTTTTGCCCTGACTGCAGAATGTACCAGGAGCAGCCACAGTCAGGGTGAGAATGTCAGGCCAGGGTAGGAGGGTCAACAGATACCTGCAGGGGGAGAATAATGCTCACAGGGAATAGAGGAAGGGTACCTTGCTGAGGGTTGGGCGCCACGGGAGCTGGAAGGAACTAAGGGCTGAAGATATCCCTCTGGCTTGGGATCATACTTCAGACCACCCCAGAGACAGAAATCTGGGAGCAAAGGTTCCAGTGATTTTGTTGGCAGGGACTGATCCAAACATTTTTCCTTTTCATTCCATTGCTGCACGCAGATACCCTTGATTGACCTTCTTAAGGTGTTGGCCTAGAAAAATCCATTACACATTCACTAATGCACTTTCCAATTCCAAGTTTTCCTGATGCCTCTAAAATGTGATTTGACTCACAGAAGTTTGGCTTCAGTATACTTTTTCTAGAGTAAGTTTGTGTTCTTAAATCCATCCAGTATTGCTTGGATGGATTTGACAATAAAGGAGTGTCAATGATGGTAAGGTTGGGGCTTTTAGGTGTATGCACAATATAGAAATTCCTCCCCTTCACTGATATTTCCTATTGCATGTCAATCTCTATGTCTCTTTCTGTCTCTCTGTCTCTGTCTCTGATTGTCTGTTTCTCTTTCTCTCTTTCCATGGTACAGGGGATTGAACTCAGGGGGTGCTCTAACACTGAGGTACATCTATAGGTCTTTTGTTTGAGACAGTTGCTAAGGCTGGCCTTAAACCTATGATCCTCCTGCCTCAGCCTGCTGTACCAACATGCCCAGCTCAATCTTCTCTTTCTTTATTCTTTCTTCTTTTTTTGAAGAGAGACAGTAAGAGAGAGAGAGAGGGGAGAGAGAGAGAGAGAGAGAGAGAGAGAGAGAATCGATTTTATTTAGTTTTTCATTTGGCTTTCATTGCTCCGAGACTTTGTCGTGTACGTGGTGCTGGGGTTTGAACATGCCAGGCAAGCGCAGTCACCACTGAACCCCAGCTTTAGCCCCAATCTCTTTCTTGAATGAGTCATCTGTGTTGGTTTTATTAGTGAATATATTATAGATGTTCATAGATTCTTTCTTAACCTCAGCCCTGCAATCCTATTTTTTCCTACAACATGTTAGATTTTTCAATCATGAATTCTCCTCTACAATAATTTTCAGAATCTATCTCAAGACTAGGGACTGACCATTACATTTTATCTTTAAGACAAAAACATGCCCATTATTTCCAAATAATATTCTTTGGTTTCATAAATGAAATTGCCTGCACTAGGCTGCAGTCACTCAGCCTACCAAATGTGATTTCATTGTATTTATTCAAATCCCTAATTAAATACAAACAATGGCACTTCCTGAGTTTGAAATGTGCATTTAAAGAGAAAGCCTTGGTTTGCTTTTATACTTACCTTGCTCATACTGGAAATGAAGGGTGGAGGATTAAGACCTTCAGATTGTAAGCTTTTCATTATTGGAGGGATTGGGGTGGGGAAGATGATTGTCTGGTAATTTTTGGATAAGTGTTTTAAACCTGAATTATTTAAGTAATTGCTTCAGTTCCCTTTGTAGACGAAGTCACAGAGCATTGTATTCAAGTAAACAGAACTGATTCTCTCTAAAGAACAAACAAGGCTAGAAATTTCTTAACATTTGTGAACCTGTTGATACCCTGTCCCCATGTAACTGCAGACCCATTGTTCATTGGATCATTTAGGACTTTCTTAGTTCAAGGTGGTGCTCATCACAAAAGGACCTGGATGGCATCTCATTGGCTGCAGGCTCTGAGTGGGTTGGGCTGGCTGCCCTCTGGTGATTGCAGCAGGTGGACAGGGGCAGGCCTCCTGAGCACATGCACACACGCAGGCACACAGGAGGGCTGCTAGCAAGCCAGAGAGTGCCAACGCTGCAATATGGCTGTGTTTTCAGATTTGCTTGCTTCCAGTCTCCTTATTTGGAGACAGGAGATATTAAAAAAAAAAAATCTAAAAGTCTAAAATCCTATTAGCAAACCTGTCTTGGGTTTAAAAGAAAAAAACAAAAAACCCGTTACCCTGTTTGGTTCTGAACCTTGGGTTGTTGGTGATAATTGACTCATTTATATGTATTACTTATGCATTTGTCAAAGCATGACTCCTGACGGCTTAGTTATGATAAATTAAACACCATGCTCACATAAATTCTGCACTGCTTTTGATCCCTATGCTAGGACCCTGCCTGATGTTTTTGTCACCTCTATAATGTGCAGTTGGCTTTGTAGCAATTTCTTTATCAGCCCTTTCCCCTATGGCTAAATCTATTTGCATAACAAGTTTATCTGGTTCAAGTACCAGCCAGACTTCTGCTTTGTCAGGGGCTCCATTCACAAGTAGCCTTTTGATAACAATAATTTTCATTTTGCCAACTCTACCCTCATCCCCCTCCCCTGCCTTTTTAAGTTCAAACTAATTTCAGGCCTTTGGATAAACTATAAAAATACTTTTTAAATCATTGACCAAAGGGTATTGTGAGCTGTGCTCTTTCATTTTGCCTCTAAAATATTTGGGGTCTTATTAGGAATTAGATTTAGGACTTCATCATCAATGTCTTTTGAGCTGATTAGGGAGACAATAAAGATGGATTTCCCTTGGTCAAGGGCAAATCCACCAAGAGCATCACTCCAGCTTGGCTTTGGACTTTATGGTGACACTTTCTGTTCAGCTGCACACACCTGCTTTCTTGGGGTGACAGACTTGAGCAACACAAGGGACAAAAAGTGGTATGTTTTCCTTACCCATTGCAAGGTTCATGACTGACACCTCTATAACAAAAGACAGACTAACCAGAGAAAAGCATAGCAGATTTATTTATTGTAAGTTACATGACAGGGGAGCTGGGGGTCTTCTGGGGAAATTGAGGCAGTACAAAGACCCCCCCTCCAATCCAATTCTTGCAATCAAGTCAGAAAGATTTCAGATGTGTTGCTCAGTGTAACAGGAAAGAGTTTATTGAAGAGCTAGGAAAAGGGAAAGGGGACGCTCTCAAGGGAGAGATTGGGTCTTCTAGGAGAGGAGAGAGACAATGTACCTCCTCTGTTCTCCACTTTTATTTGGAATTCCAGAGAAGTTTCCAGAGAGTCCCACTCAGGTTTGTCTCTTGCCTTTTGTTTTTCAGGGCTGACGACCGAACTCAGGGCCCTGTGCATGCCACTGAGCTAAATCCCCAACCCCCGCCCCTCTTGGCTTTTGACTGACAGCCAGGTGATGGATTTTTAAGTTCTGGCTGCCATGGCAACTCTAGGTTACCTTGGCCCCTGCTGACTGGTTCCAATTGAATTCTTTCTTTCTTTTCTTTTTTTCTTTTTTTTAGAGAGAGAGAGAGAAAGAGAGAATCAATTTCTATTTAGTTTTTCATGTGGCTTTCATTTTTCTGACTCTTTATTTTGTATGTGGTGCTGGGATCTGAACCCAGGTCCCTGCGCATGCTGGGCAACTGCTGCCACCACCAAGCCACTGCTCCAGCCCCTCCAATGGAATTCTTAACCATGCATCTTCACAGATTTTCTGGTTAGGAGGAACTACCCTTATCTTCCTAAACTTTAGGATCTGGTCACAAAAATCTCTCCCTTCCAGGTAACTTGGGTGCTACCTATCAGCATTATTTTGGGCTGGCAGTTCCTCTGCAGAAGATAGTGGCCGAGGAATGTGATCTGCTTACCTAGGCCAGGCAGGCTCCCCTGCAGGCAAACTACTTTTTGAAAGAGAAAGCATGTGGGGTCAGCACAGTGGGCCCATTTTATAGAATTATTATCTTAACCTTGCGTTCCCGCCATTCGCCTCTGTCTGCCCCTGAACACCTTCAGAAATGAAGGCCCAAAGACCGGGGGTGGGGGGGCGGGGGGACTGTATTTTCATGTTAAGGTTGAAGGTTGGACAGTAGTGTAAGGGTATGATTGACAAAAAGGGTCATAAACTAGGGGCAACTTGGCAAGACCCGGTCAGATTCCTCTTGACCTTGCAGTTACACGAGGCTCTTCCATAGAAAGCAGATGGGAGGTCAGGAGGGCCTTCCTGCTTCTGTGGTTTTCTTGATTTCCTTCAGTGTGCAGAGATGCCCTGTGTGGGGCAGCATTCCCTGTACCCCATCAGTGGTCAGCACACAGGCGTTTCTTTCTGAGAGGGAGCAAGCTGTTAGCCCAGAAGTTAGTCATGAAATGTGGGGGCAGGCTTTCTTGTCCCTCCTGGTGACGCTGACAGGGGAACAGGTGAACAGGTGATTGCGTTCAATGTTAACTAGAGGAGACTGCTCAGGGCTACGGCAACCAATGACATTTGCTTATGTTTATTCCTTCAAAATGAACCCAGCCCAGGCGGGAACACTTGGGCTCTCCGTAGGCCTGGGTGTTGATAAAACTCCCCATTTGGGGACTCTGGTTCCTTGACATGGATTGTATCCCCTCAAGGCAATGATCCTCATCTCTGAGCCTCTCTCTACCTCTCTCCATTCTACCTTCAAGGCTGCTTCTTTCCACCTGGCTTTATAATGCTGATGAATGACAGACTGACAACTATAAAAATCCTAACCCAGGAATTTATTAAGTTCCACAAATATTCTTGGCTTTTTACCTCTTGCTGGGTTCTCAGGAGGCTATGCAAAGGATTACTACCTCCTGGACTAGATGGATACAATAACCTTTATTTACATTACTTCACAAATTGGTAATTTTAATTAAAACTAACAGTGGTATCTCCAGTGACACACACTCCATTTTAGATTTACTTAGCCAATGATTAGCTATTGTGGCTTCGTGAATTAATTAGCATCTCTTGAGCTACAGGGAATTTGTGGATTAAAAAAAACTTAGAGAAGCTAAAAAAATTCTAAGTTAAAAACCCCCAAATTCTCCTCTCCCCTACTAACAAATATCAATTAATACACTTATAAATACAACTTATCTTCTTTCTCATTTTTAAAAACTGGATTTTTTTTTTTACCCCTTCATGAGAACAAATAAAGCAGCGGTTTCAAGGTTATACCTCCCCAAAGAGCATCTAATTTAGATGAACCAGTAGATCATTTCATGCTGAGGTCGGGGCCTGATTTGATCTCACTTGTACCCCACCAATACAGTCAGCACACACAATCTGATATTCTCAGCCCCAACACTCAGTTTGTGATGGTTTATTATAGCAACCCAGGATATCAGTACACCCCATGAATGGGTGGTTATAGGACCTTAAGTCATTTGACATTCCAAGCCTGTTTCCTGAACTGTAGGTGAGGATATCACGCACCTACCAATGAGGCTCAAAAGTACTTTTGAATCCTGTAGAGCATCCTGGGAAGGTTAAGTATTAATATTGACCAAGTTCTCTGAGATGTGAAAATCTTTTTTTATGACAAAACTCACTAAGTCAAAGAAAGCCAATTAGCTGACATTCATCTAATTCAGGTGTATCCTAAAAGATACCTGAGAACTAAAATAAAAGCAGTTGAATAAATTTAGAGTTGTCTGTGAGCGGGAATACAGGGAATAATTTTAACAATGTGCTTCCTCCCTCTATGGTGCTGAGGATGGATTCAGGGCCTCACACATGCTAGGCAAGCATTCTACCGCTGAGCTACACCCCAGACCTAATAATAAGCCTTACTTACTTAAAGCTGATCGTAAAATGCTGTGCATCTGACGTGGTGAAATGCACTTTAATTGCATAAATTCAGTAAATTCTCACTGCTGTCATACAAGGCATACTGCTTATACAGGAGATTGGACTTCTTAGAAGTTAAGTGACAGACAGGTTTTAGGTCTCACAGCTATATCCTGGCAGAGCTAAGATTCAAACCCAGGTCTATATAACATTTCAATATTCTTTTTGGGGCTCATGATGCTCTTAGAGTGTATGTATGAGTGTTTAATTGAGGTGAAATTCACATGACATGATATTACCCTTGTAAAATGAACAATTAATGGCATTGAAAATATTCACTATGTTATGTAAACGCCATTTCTACCTAGTTCCAGAATATTTTCATCACTCCACACAGAAACCCCATACCTATTAAGCAGATTCTTTCAATTTCCCACTCCCCTGCAGTCTCTGACAGCCAACTGATCTGCTTTCTGTCTCTGTGGATTTCCCTGTTCTGTATATTTCATAGAAATGGGGTAATATATAGGTGACCTTTCCTGTTTGACTCCTTTCACTAACATACAGTGCCCTGGTGTTTTCAGGTGACATGCAGGCTTTCTGCTCCAACTAGAGCAACAACTTCTGTAATATTCTGTAATGGCTCTGCAAATACAGTCATTGCAAACCATCCTGCACAGAAAGATTAGCATGGGGCTGGAACCGTGGCTCAGTGGTTGGAGCACTTGCCTGGCAAGCATGAAGACCAGGGTTCAAACCCCAGCACCACATACAAAACTAAATGTTGGAGAAACAAAGACCAGATGAAAAAATAAGTAAAAATTGACTCTTTCTCCCTCTCTCTCTATTTAGAAAAACAAAGAAAGAAAGTTTAGCGTGACCTGAATTCCCAACCTGTTTGAGACCTCCCTACTCGTAATCACTCTGTGGCTTCACTCTGCACTAGGATTCTAATGACACAAGGTCATAAAGGATCAGGTCTCTGTGTCTGTGCAACATCACCCTCTCCTCTATGCTGCCTGCCCACCCTAGCCAACTGAACAGGTGGTGCTCCCCCTGACTGCCCCAGGAAGACTCACCAGCCCCTTCCTCATGCTTTCATGTCTGCATGCGCCTTTTACAGACCTTTGCAATCAGGAGGGGAGAGGAGAGCAGACCATCCTGAAGCTGCTTGTGTGTGTTGTCCACTCGAGCTGTGATGTCCTTGACAGGAGAGAATGCATCTGTTCTGCTTTGTGCCCCAGTAGCTAGCACGGTTTCTGCAGAGACTCAATAAAGGTCCTTTTGAAGGACCTTTTGAAGGACCAAGGTCCTTTTGAAGGACCAGGAATTCTAGTGAGGAAGTGATATCCTCAAAATTATGCACAGCATTTAATGGACATGGTTAGAAATAGAATGTTAGAACATATGGTCTTTGGACAATGTTTCCTAACCACAAATACAAAATGGAGGAAGAGAAAAGGATTGGTAAAAGTGGTCAAATGCATATCCCCCTACACCTTCCCAGAGCAAAAATGAAAACTGAACTCCTGGAAACATCATAGGTTTTTTTTTTGTTTGTTTGTTTGTTTTTTAAATGATTCATGAAAGCTACATGGTTAGCTATGGATTCTGTTTTGGTGCTTTGAATCTATGGAAATGATGTCCAAACAAATCCCTTCCTGCCAATCTCAGTGGCCATTCTTCTCCAACAACTCTGTCCACTCCTTTCTATTCTGCAACCTCCAACTTCCCTTCTTTCCACCTCTTCCATCACCTTGTTTGGAATTCCACAGAAAGATTGGAGAGGAGCCACTTCCGAATTCAGGGTTAAGAGAAACAGCAGATCCCATGGCTCATGATATTTCAAGACCACAGAGTCATAGCCATGACTCTATGGGATGGTGTTTCTCCTACCTCAATCATCGCCACACCAAGGCTGCCTTAGGAGAGTGTGTAGGGTGACAGGTGGAAACCAAGGCTAGGAGAAATTTGAGGTCAATGACAAACTCTGCTTCCTTGCTATAAAATATCAATGGTACTTCTCATGGAAGCTAATCTTGGGCATATATATTAATAGTTCAATATACTCTTCCTACTAACAGCTGAAGAAATATACTAAAGGAAAACAATTTTGGATAATTGTAAGCAGACAAAAAGTATAAGATTGAATTTGAAAGATTTTTGCCTTTATATGTTTTCATGAAAGAGCTTTTATGTTGAAATGGCTCTTTGGATTTATACTTTAACATTGATGAACCCCCATGTGAAAAGAAAAGGCCAAAAGGCCACTAAGATTGGCAGAAAAAAAAAAGGAAGGAATTGAGGAAAGGGTCCGAGGGAAGGAACCTAAACATTATGATGAATCAGAATGAAACAAGAATACTAAGTGCTCAACTGGATGAAGCCTGCTGGAATTAGGAGAAGTGGAGGCCAGGAGTTTGGCTTCTGTAGATGAAATGAGTAACAGGGCTCCAAGCAAGGCGGGGTCTGGAGTTGGACTCTGCTTGAGGGTCTAGGTTAGTTCTCCTGGGCTGATAAAAGAGGTTGGGGAAAAAAAAAAGATGTGCTAGGGGAGGGGTCACATGACCCTCTGTTCTAAGCACACCTATTTCTTCTACACTGTTCTCCATCTGGGCCAATGCTGACCACATCTGGGACTGTGGCTTTGAGCTGTCTTCTGGGTGGAAGGATGTATAAGCAGCCAGAACTTCAGTTGCCACAGTGATGAGCTTGTCCCCATACCTAATGCAACAGGATCCAAAAAGAGAAAAAAAAGCTATTCGAAAACCTGGGTCTGTGCTAGAGACCCACAGAGCTAGGCAGACATAACCACAAAATTAATATACTAGGAGGGTGGGCACAGAGGAAGTGAGAGGAGAGGGAAACAGACTGCTCCAAGTGAGCCTGCCAACTGAAGTTTCAAAACATATCTAAGTCTCTAAGAAACATCAAAATAGCACGTGAAACATAAATTCATTTGAAATGAAATGAATTTCATGGAACAGCCCGAAGAAGTGAAGTAAGTATTCATTGGAAAACATTTTGGGATAAATTATGTAAAAGTGAATGCTAATCTTAAGATTGGGGGAAGGACAGTGTTCAAGAAGGGCATAAGTTTCTGTATGCATAAAGAGGACAGAACCCAAAACAGATCAAAGTCATCATACTATAGTGACATGTTTATAGCAGTGCAATTTACAATAGCCAATTAATGGAATCAGCCTAGGTGTCCATCAACAGAGGAATGCGTAAAGAAAAATGTGGTGTATATACACAATGGAGTTTTAGTCATAAAAAAAGAATGAAATTATGTCATTTGCTGAAAATGGATGGAACTAGAGAACATCATGCTAAATGAGATGAGCCAGATTCAGAAAAAAAGAAAAAAAAAAGGAAGAAAAGGGATCTCATGAGAACAGCAAAGAGATCAGCAGAGTAGAGAAAGGTGATCGAAAAAGGAAGGAAGAAAGGAAGTAAAGGTACAGGGAAATGAAGTAGACCAATTTACGCTATGTGCGTGCACAAATCTATCACAGTGAATCCCACTCTTATGTACAGTCATGTGCACCAACAAAACAATTTATGAAAAGCAGATAGAACTACTAGCAAATTTATAGTTAAACAAACATGTCAAGGATGTAGGGCAATCACTAAAAGTAATTAAAAAAACAATGTGTAGTTTTAAAGTCAACAGAAAGAAAGAAGGGGTCTATAGAAAAGTTTATCCATACCATAAAAGATAGAAAGTGAAAAAGAAAGAATGAATGGATTAGTAGAAATGTGTAGAAAAAGAGATTTGTACTCATATAACAGTGTTTTGAATGACCAGATAGTCAGTTTTCCCTGAGATTTCCAGTACCCAAGCAGTGGTGTGCTGGTGCATCCTGCTGGGCAGAGAAGGGGTGGGGCTGATTTGTAGGGTTTACCGATTTCCGTGGTTTGAATATTCCCACCATGACCAACTTCAAGCTACCAATGTGACACCAATCATTTCACAAAATTCCTAGAAATGTAACAATAATATTTAGTGAGCTCATGGCTACTGGCACCAGCACACCATTATCTATTTGTTTGGGATGGGCAGACTATAATCTTTTGACAATAAAATAAAACCAATTCAATGACAATGAGATGTTACTGTTAGAATAATTAAAATCTAAGACACTAGCAATACCAAATGCTGGTGAGGATGTGGAGTAGCAGGAATTCTTACTCATTGCTGGATGGATTGCAAAATGGTACAGCCCCTTCGGAAGATAATTCAGCAATTTCTTACAAAATGAAATATACTTTTACTATACAATCCAGCAATCATACTCCTTGGTATTCAACCCTAAGGATTTATGTCCATATAAAAATCTGCACACAGATCTTTATAATTGTCCAAACTTGGAAGCAAACAAGGTGTTCTGAGATGGTGAATGGATAAGTAAACCGTGGTACATCCACATATTATTCAGCACTAAAAAGAAATAAGTTATCAAGCTGTGAAAGGACATGGGGGGACCTCAAATGTGTATCACCGAATGCAAGAAGTCAATGTGAAAAGGCTACCTACATTATGAACACAACTATAGGACAAAAGCAAAAACTATGGACCTGGTAGAAAGATCTGTGATCGTCAGGGGGTGGGGTAGAGGTAGGGATGACTAGGCATAACAGGATTTTAAGGCCAAAAATATGCAGTATGATGGTATAGTAGTGGATACATTTGTCCAAATCCATAGAATTCATGATACCAACAGTGAACCCTAAAGTAAGCTGTGGACTTGGGGTAATTATGATGTCAGTGTAGGTTCACATTGTAATAAATGTACTCTGGAGGGGACAGTGACAATGGAGGAGGCTGTGCACATATGGGAGCCAGGAGTATAGAGGGAATCTTCCTCCCAATTTTGCTGTGTACCAAAAACTGTTCTGAAAATAAAGTTTTTAGCCAAATAAAATAAAACAAACCCTTTGCATGTATTTAACTGAAACCATAAGGGAATTTATTGGGAAAACAGCAGTCAGTGTCATTCTGTTATTGGAGTATTTATCATACGGTTATGGAAGGCTAGTAATTTATGATCCTTGCTAGCAAAGCCAGATCAATACGGAGATAAATGTCCTCAGCACAATAGAATTTATATCATCCACATGATAATTGACCACTGTGTCTTACATTGAATCATTCATCTCATTATCTGATACAACGAGCAGAAAGGCTAATGTGCATGTGATTTATTAAAGCACACCAGTGTGAACCCTCCACCCAGCTTACCTGTTAACCTGTCCTTGGCAACACAGCATCCAGTTGTCTCCCTCCAGCAGTAGGAAGCCATCAAAAGAGCCAACCTCGTTCAGTGCGAGGCGTCTCTTGTTGAATTAGAAGTGATCACTTCCTGGCTTCCTTCACTGCTCTTCCTTTTCTCCCACTGTGGGTTCTGCCTCCTTTTTTATTTTCCCCAGAGTGCCAGTGGCCTGCCCTAGAGCAGAGGTAGGTGGGCAAATGGTCTTAAGGAGCCTTTGTCACTGATTTGCAGCTGTGAGTATGTTCCGTGACACAGTCATTCCACATACCTGAGATACATGGCAGGCTTAAAGCTCAGGACACACGACGGTGCCAGGGAAGGGAATCATCATCTCTCTGGGGAAATGGAGAAAGAAATCCAGAAAGCTAACCATTTAGAAACCTAAGCTTAGAGCTAGTTCCCTATCAGTGGAGTGCAAACTGAAGGCCTCCCTGCCTCCTTTCTCAGTGCCTGGGAACATTGATGCCTACAGAGCCTTGCTCTGCTTTGCAAGGGTTAATCAGATGGCCTATTATTCAGCAAATTAAAGGCTTGGCTGCTTGAGAGTTCCTTTCAGAGAGGATTAGGGCCTCTGATGAGGCTTTGATGTAATAGATGGCGCTGTACTGCTCCATCATGCTAATGGAGGAGGTTTAAGGACTCCCTGGACTCTCTTTGACAGTCTGTGTCTTTATTCATTCCCTTGCCTAAAAAAGAAAAATATTGTATCTTACAAAAATTTAGTGCTTGAACAAGGCACTGGATTGACATCCCTGGGGGGCAAAGTGTTATTTCTTGATCTAAAAGCACACACAAGCAATACTTGCCCTCTGCCTTGGATGGCCACTTCTTCAGGAAGAACTCTCTTTCCAAGGGGCAGCAGGAGTAACAACTGGGCCCTTCCTTGTTCTTTATTGTCCTTTGAAGCTTTCTGACTCAGAGATGGGGCAGACGGGATGGCAGGTGACAGGCATGGTGGTGGTTTGTGTCTTCAGGAACATGAGCCACAGTAGTCAGAAGCTGTGTACAGTCCAGTGTTGCATAAAACATTTACAACGACATATTATCCGACAAGATTTTTTTTTTCTAGGCTTTTCAGAAGTGGTCTGGTTGTTATGGAAGGCTGGCTTGGTTTGTTTCCCCAATTTGTTGTTCATACCATCAACAATAGTCACGGAACTGGCAATCTGCAGAGGAGTGTTCAGTCCATGCACGTTTGTCTGAAGAGCACACATTTAAGGGAAGGGCACAAAATGTGGGCGACAGTGACACTAGTACATTTGCAGGCTCCAAGTGGTTATTGTTCCTCTTAATCGAAACCCCCATTCCCCACTAGGGCTTAAATTCTAGTCAGAACCATTATCATCATCATTTAGGAGGCAAATTCAACTTCCCTGTATTTTTCCATACACAGGGATGCTCAGTCCTCTCCCCTCCCCCAACTCCCACCACTGGGATTAAGCTGCTCCTCCCTTCCGGCTGCTCTCAATTCATGCAGAAGCTCTTCTTGCAGTCTTCTTGGTTGTTGCTTGGTCAGCACACAGTACCTTGGCATCGGCCTTTCCTTTACTTGCTTGATGTCATTGTGTGACTGTTGCTTTCTGCACATTAGGAATCAAAGGGCCTGCGTCTGTAAAAGTTCACCCTGTCTCCTGAGGGTGAGCCCTGGATTAAGATCCAAGGTCTGTGCCTCTTTGTGTTGGCCACCCAGGATGATATATTTTTTTTTTTACTAGATGATTCTTTGGTATTGGGCACTAGTTAGGATTGAAGAGCACTATAAGAAACAGTCCTCTGAAAGGGACCAGGGGGAGGTGAGGGATGAAGGAAATACTAGGAAATTATATTGGCCAAATTATATTGTTATGTTGTGTGCATGTACACATATATAACAACAAATACCACTATTATGTACAAGTATAATGTACCAATTTTTTTAAATGTGGGGGAAAAAAGAAAAAAAACACACCAGTTCTAGGGCTGGGGGTGTGGCTCAGTGGTTAGAGTGTTTGCTTGGCATGCATGAGGCCCTAGGTTTGATCCCCAGCACTGCCAAAAAAAAAAAAAAAGAGAGAGAGAGAGAGAAAGCAAGCAAGCTCTATGGAACTCATGACCATGTCTGCTAGAGGGAAATAGTATTCATTACGTTACATGCAGTCATTTCTGCGAAAACTCAGGAAGACCAGTTATCATCACATCATTGTTCTCTAAGCAGTTGGTCTGTTTGTACATCATGGATTTTAAGAAATAAAGAACAGACATTTTTCCCTTTCATATTGCTTAGAAGACTAGAGCCAAATTTGTGGACCTCTCTCTCTAACAGTCATTTATTTGCCTTCTAAGTTCTGTTTTTCTTCCCAGATTTCCCCTTTGCCTTATTTCTTGCTTATTTCATGTACTTTTATTTAAGCGCATGTTATTGTAAGATGCCTTAACTTAGTTCTGGAACAGGATGAAGTATTAAAAATCAATTGCATGCCCCACTGGTGGGAATATAAAACAACACAGCTGCTTTGGAAAGCAGTCTGGTAAGTTCTTCAAAAGGAAAACATAAAGCAATCCCTCTCCTAGGTCTGTGTCCTGGAGAAATGAAACATGTGCACCTAAAAATCACATATAGAAATGTGCAAAACGACATTAATTCATAAGATCTTAAAAGTGAAAATAATCCCCAAAGTCTACCTACTGATGAAGGGATGGCTAAAATGCGGTGTATCGTACAATGCCACAATTTTTAGCATTAAAGAGGAATGGAATGTTAACATATGCTCTCACACGTATGAACCTTAAAACATGCTAATTGAAAAAAAGAGTCACAAAAAGAATTTGGACATATGAAATCTCCAAATTAGGCAAATCCATAGAAACAGATAAGAGATTAGTAGTTGCCTGAGATGCATAGGTTGAGGGGAAATGGGGAATGAGTGGGAATAGATAGTGCTTCTTTGGGGGCTGAAGAAAGTTCTAAAATTGACTGTGCTAATGGTTGCAAAACTATGAATATACTACATAAAGGGCTTTGAATTATACTTTTTTCTTAAAAAAAGAGTGAGAGAGAGCATTCATCTGGTCTTAGTTTTTCCAACGCTTCCTTGTGTATGTGGTGCTGGAGTTTGAACTCGGATCCTCACGCATGCTGGGCAAATACACTATCACTGAGCCACCGCTCCAGCCCCTGAATTACACATTTTAAATGAGTAAACTGCATGGTATGTGAATTGTGTCTCATTAGAACTGTTGTGAAAGTCATTTGCAATACTTAGTCAGTTGTGACTTTTTGCTCCTTATCTTACACTTGTAATTTTTCACTTAATGCCAGACACACTATAGTTAAACCCACTTGTTTTCAGCAGAATCTTCAGACCTGTTCGGGATTGTGAGTCTACAAGACTAGGGATGGCCTTCCCCATAGTGTGCAAATTCCCTTGATAATGTTTTGTGTGTGTGTGTGTGTTGCTTTAACACCTCATTGTGTTGTGGTGCTGGGGTTCAAACCCCCATCCTCACACATGCCAGGCAAGTGCCATAACCACCGTGGTTAATGTATTTTATCCCTTGGACAAACTGGGTGTTGGCTCAGGAGCTGGCTCTGAGCCTGAGGGCACAAAGGCTGTCTTAAGCTACCTGTTCCTACTTTCTCTGCATACTTCCTCTCTTCTGCCCTTGTCTGCTTCCTCTACCCAGCATGAAAATAAATGAGCAAGAGTGACCAAGAAGTAAGAGAATGACTAAAACCTGGAGCATTGCTGTGGACAAAGAAACAAATGTCCAGGAAGGCAGGGCAGGGCAGCAGTGGCCATCAGCCAGCCCTGAACAGAGCACTTGAGTACAATGAGAACTAAAAGAAGATCGTGGAAATGGTAACTTCACGGCCCTTGGGTCTTTTGAGGGATGTTCCAGTGGGTAGTGAAGGTAAAAGATCTTTGTATGCCTAAAGATTTAGCCACACGTCCACTTATTAAATTGAAATTTGCCTAAGATTCCACCGGTGACTCTTTCTCCTCTCTTCCTGTGCTTTTGGCTTCTCTTCAGGTTCCACGGCTACCACCTTCACCTTTCCCTTCCCCTGTCCTCTTTGCAGAATGTATGCTTTCTTAAAGGACCCCATCCCTCCCTCCATTTGACTCTCTAATGGGATGCCAGTTTGTTTTTAAAGTGAAGTTCTAATTGTGTAATCTTCCTCCTCAAAAGAAAAGAAAAAAGAAAAGAAAACACTTTCAATGTGGTTAAGAAAGCAAGCCCAAGTTTATCGTGCAGGGCCTTCTAGGATCCAGAAAAAAGTTCCCATGCAGATTCTCACCCCTATCTGTGTTACAACTGCAGGGTTCTGCGCTGCTCTGGTCCCCGCCTGAGCCTTGTATTTGCACCAACGGGCCTCCCCAAGGGACTCCAGTACCCTTCACTTGAATGCCACTCCTCTGCACTTTCTCTCAATGTCCCCTTTGTCTTTTTTTTTTTTTTTTTAGACAGAGGGAGAGATTGTGTGAGAGGGAAAGAATCAATTTTATTTAGTTTTTCATCTGGTTTCATCTCCGACACTTAGTTGTATATGTGGTGCTGAGGTTTGAACCCGGGTCCTTGCGCATGCCAAGCAAGTGCTCCAACCACTGAGCCACCACTCCAGCCCCCCTTTATCTTTTAAGACCCAACTCTTATCCTCCCTGTTGAAACACTTGTCCTCCTAGCTTGAATCATTTACTTTGTCTGAGTTATTTTAGTGCTTACACTTTTCAACCTTGAATTATGATTATTTATATCCCTGTCTATTGTGCTACTTGTTTCTAAATTCTGCAAAAGCAAATATCTCACTCCAGGCACCTTTTCTCCCCAGGCATTTGGTGTAGTGCTAATCACAGTAAATTCCTAACATGTTTTTGAATCAATCAATGATTTCAATCTCACCTTGTTCTCTAAATATTTTATATGTGTCAATTCAGTATTACCCCAGAAGATGCCGTTTCTTATGGATGAATATGAGGTACCAAGCTGAGGTAGCCCTGGCAGTCCTTTCTCACCCTGATTCTTGTGATCACATCAGCAAGCTTTCAGACATGTCACTTAGAGTAGCAGGCATGAGTTCTGTGAAGAGTTAGGAAAAGGGAAAAGAGGCTACTCTCAAGGGAGATGGCGGGTCATCTCAGAGAAGGATGGCACTCCCCTTCTGCCCTCCAGTTTTTTTGGGGTGGCGGGGGAGGGTGTCCCTGAGAAGTTTCCAGAGAGTCCTGCCCAGGGCCACCTCTGTTCTTTTGACTGATGGTAGAATGACTTCAGACTTTCAAGTCCCCACTACACATGACAACTCTAGGTCACTTTGGATGGACCATGATGATCAGTTCTAATTGAAAAGTGTTCTTACAGATTGTATGATTAGGAGGAAATATCCTTATGTCCCCGAGTTCTGAGATCAGGTCTGCATAAGTGTCACAGAAGTCCTCACTTTCAGGGTAACTGTTGTTTTCTTTTAATCTGCATTTTGGGGCTATATTTCTCCTGCAGATAACAGGTCATTTGCTGAGGAATGTAACCTACCCTATTGAATTGAGCCAGGCAGAGCTTCAGGTAATTTACATTTTTTTAAACAAAGTATGTGGGGTCAGCATAATGGGCCCAGTTTATAGACTTATTCCCTTAACCTCCTGTTCCCACCACTATCTGTGTGTTCCCGATCACTATCTTTTTGCACGTTTGTTTGTTTTACACTCTCCTACCTCCCACCCAGTCCTGGGTGGTCCTGAGTATATAATGGTCACATACTATGGAACTAATTATTCATTTCTGATAAGTGGCTGGGCACTGTCCATTCCTTCCCTGTGCAGGGAGAAAATGCATACAAATGAGAATTATGGATTTAATTCAGGGCACAGTGGTGAGTAGGATCAAGGGAAAGAATACAATTCATATGTCCCTGGGCACTTAAGCCTGGACTAAGAAGCAGACCATGACTGTTTGTCAAGATGGAAATTGATTTTTGAATCAAAGAAATTAGTCAGACGTTCAAAAACAAGAATACTCAAAGGTTTGAACTTGAAAATTCCCAAGTTGTTTGTTTTTGCTGAATTGTCAGACCCTCAAAGCCCCCTCCCTAGCCCCCCAGCACTTTGCAAGTTCTGATTAGGACAGCTATCAAACAGGAATTTTGTCCTCCGTGGTAGGGATCACTCTGAGAGAAAGTAATTAATAGAATTATTCAAATGTAACTCAGGGAGCTATTGCATATTAACATTTCTTTGTTGTGGTTTGACTGTCTGCTCTGAAGTTCAGGTGCTGCCCCTGTGCTACAGTAGGAGGTGGGATCTTTATGATGTACGTGGGTCAGGAGGGCTACTCTCTCTCCTGAACGGGATTAGTTGCTTTCCTAACAGGGCTTTATGGAAGTGGAAGGATCCATCATCTCCTTTGCCCTTCTGCCTCCTGCCCAGCGAGGATGCAGCTTCCTCCCCTCTGGCGAAACCATGTTGGAAGCAGAGAGCCATCCTCACCATACAACTGAACCTGCTGGGGACTTGATCTTAGACTTCACAGTCTCTTGAACTGAGAAATTAATTTCTGTTTGCTTAAAATTGCCCAGTCCTGGGCATTCTGTTATAGTAGCACCAATGGACTGAGACCCTTGTGTGGCTCTCATCTTGCTAATGGGGAAGTGCCACAGCTCTCTTCCTCTAAGGGACTGACTGATGGCATCCCCAGCACCTGGTGCAGTGGTGACCCAAACAGTTGGCATTTATGAAGTGGTTACTCTGTATCAAGTAACATGTAGATTACCTTATTTGCTCCCCCAAACAAGCTTTATGATCATTTTATAGATAAACTGAGGTTCAGTGGATTAAAGTAAAACCTGTTATGTCTTCACAAGTTGCTAAGCGGTAACTGCATTAGGTTCATTCCCAATGAACCTGGCTTTTACTCCTTATGCATTGTTGTCCCAATATTTTTTAAATTAATGAATACATGTGTAAACCTTAGGAGAATAAAGGGTTTGATGATTGCTTATATTATTTAAATACATCAACAGACTGTTTTAAGGATGGTGTTTCTACAAAACAAGTCTATCTTTAAAAAATGAATCTGCCAATTTCTGAATTATCTTGCCCCAACTCACACATTTTCCATAACCAGCATCTTCTAGATGCAGCCATCACTTCATCCTTTGGTGCTTCTTATCTTCCTGGGCTGCTTCAAGGAAATATTTCCTTAATTTTCACCTTAAAGACCTCTAAAAGAAGTCAAAGCTGACCTCTGGTTTGCTGGCCATGTTAAGGGCTGACATGTGACCAGCAGACAGTGGCTGGGGTGCTGGAGGAGATGCTCAGCAAGGCCTGCAGTAGCAGGACCTGCTAGCTTCAGGTTTGTTGCCACACTGTGAGCTGAGATCTAGCAATTGCAGGATTCCACTCTGCAGGGATCACACCTTCCATTCCAACTGCAGGGTGGTGCCTGAACAGACCAACACCCTCGTATGCTAGTTGCTGGAGCTGTGTGATGTAATGGCTCATGCTGTCTGGTGCCTTGACTGTACCACACAGCTGGAGTTGTCTTGGAGAAATACCTCTTTAATTGCAAAGTCCTTTTCACAAAAAAACCAACTAAGGAAGAAAGAAACACAGAAAACAGGGAGAGGTGCGAAGTTGGTGACCTGGGGCCACCATGTACCGCCCTGAGGACTGCCGGAGGGCTAAGACACAAAAATTGAGATGTTCCTCTATTGCTACCTTGTCCAGCAGAGGGCATGGTTGTTCCCAGTCTTCTGCAAATGCCACAGGCCACTTGGAAAGCACAGGTTAAACAGAAGGAAGTCCCAAGGGCAACAATAATAAAGCAGCATTCCATCTGCAGGCCTTCCCTTGGATTCTCCTTGGACAGGCCTCTGTTGACCCTGTGCCCCATCTGCACCTGCTGCTTGATTTTGACATGCAGCAGGTGAACTCTTCATCACATTTGATTAACATTTCTACAAGGTTCACTGTGTTACCCAGACTCCTTCCCTCTGCATCTCCCATCTGTGGCCCTCTCAGGCTATTCCCAGGCAAGCAGTGCTTAAGGTTCTAGAATTTTCATCGCATCTCCTTCTCTGGGAACACGACCATTTAGCGTGGGCTTTTCTAATCCAAGGGATCAGAGAGATGGAGTGTTCTGCAACGCTGGGGCTTTCTGGGGTCACACAATGCAGCCCTCTGCCTTAGCCAGGCCTCTAGTCCTGGGCCTTGTGTAGGAACTCGCTACGGCTCCATTGACACACATTTCTTAACTCTCAAGGTAGATTCCGTGCTCTTTCGTCATAGATTAGATCATTTGGCTTCAAATCACACTGCACTTTTTCTCTCCTACCTTCTTTGAGACTTTCCTAGGCATGAAAATTTGTTCTTCTCCATCTCCTAATTTCCACTTGGGAAAATGGCATATCCTTCCTTTTCACTTGAGCTCACTCTGGACCCTTGGGGCTGAAGCTTTGCCTGCAGGTCAAGCTGAGTTGCTCCTCTTCCTAACCTTGCAGCCAGATCTCCTGCCTTGGGATCACAGTAAAGAGGGCGACTGCCCTCCCTCTTTCTCTGACTTTGCAGGACGGAATCTACTCCCATTACCACTTCAAAGGAAGACTGAGCTTCCTGCTTTAAAACCTTCCCTCCTACCTTCTCAGGACTTTTTTCTTTTAACAAATAGTATCTGTTCTTCTCTGATGACTCTAAAACCATTTCACTGAGTATGTGCTCCAGATCTCATTTACCTGTCCCAAGTGAGGACCCCGCCTCTCAAGCTCCCCAGGTGTGCACTTAGAGTGGGATTTCAGTTCTCACCATTGAGACCTTCATACACCACTACCAAATACCATATTTGTAAGTTTCAGGAAAACTGAAACACTGTTAAATATTCTACCAGAGGGTGGTAGTTTATCAAAATAACACATGCAATGTCAGGATTCTCAGTCTGCTTTTTCTTTTTCTTTATTTCTTTTTTATTATTATTAAGTCGTTAGTCATTTTGGGAAAATGCCTGTGTTTATCACAGTCTTGTCTTTCAGAATGGAAATTTTCTTCCAAGACAAAGTACCCCGGGCTCTGCTATTTAGCCTATAATTAGCGTGCTCTCTGGAGGATTCTCCTCTTGATGCGGAGGCCTCTTTGTCAGTCAGGCTGCCGTTTGACGATGATAGGAACTGCCGGGCAGCATGGTGAATCACGGGGCAGGGAATGTTTGCTCAGATCAAAAACGTTTGGATATTCTGTACCAACGGGAACACTTAACAATCTAAGAAGCAAGCCTGTAAGAAAATAGCAGAAAGTATGAAAGACACAATGTTGATAAAGAAATGAGAAGAGATGTAAATCCCAAGTTTCGATCTCGTTTAGCCCCGCTGTGTGGGATGAGATTGCTCTGCTTCATGCTTTCCCCACCAAGTTCACCAGTATTTTTAGTTTTCGCTTCTTCAGCTCTCCATATCAAGTGCATCTATTCTTGGGTAAACATTAGCCTATGACTCTTGATAAACAGCTCCCCCTTGCAGCATCTGGAGTTTGGGTTATGAAATGGCAGGTGACAGTGACAGTGCTGTCCTGTCTCAGCAGCATTACAGCTGGGAGAAGGGGTGCTCGGGCACCTTCAGCTCTACAGCCTAACCTCGCTTCTTGCTAAAGAATGTCCTTTTTCTTGTTTTTCGCATAAGCCAGGCTGGGAGATCGCTGCAAATGGTTGCAACAACCTCTGTTTAATGTGGTAACACTAATGAATTCTGAGAATTAATCTTCAGCCAAGAAACATGATGAAAGTACTAGAATTTCAAATTAGGTAATGGATTGATTTCCTTCAAGGTTGAAGTTTTCTCCTTTTTGTCTTCTGGTGGATTTTTCTGTCATATTCAAACCACTCACCATGGCCTTGTAAATCCAGGGTCTTGTACATATATCTGACAGCATAATGTATTTTTTATTCTGTTATTTTGTTTTGTCTCTTATCACACAGAAAAACCATCTTAACCTACATTTAAAAAAAAAGAGGTTCAAAATCAGAGAATGAAAGACGTACTTATGATTTTGGGGGTCAAAAGTTGTTAGCCAAACCCAGAGAGCCAAGGGACGAATGTTTTCACTCATTTGTGAAGGCTGGAGCTAAAGCTAGGCTTGTGGGAAAGGTAGTCAGCTCACGTATTAGACCCAGCTAAGGCGTAGCCGCACATAATCTAGGGCAATCATAGATATGTAGCATGGAGAGGGAGGGAGAACAGGGAGTGATCTAGGGAGTAAAACAATAATATAGCATACTCTCTACCCCCGGAGAATCCAAGTAACACTTATGCAATCATTCAATTCTGGAAAATTCTCAACCTAAGCATTTATATTGTTTGTACAGGCAAAATATAGAAGATTCAAGAGACTAGGGTATGGGCAATGTGGGGGTAATGCTGGTTTAAGAATATATGCATATAATGTTGTTATTTTATATGCATTTTATGATTGTACAATAACTCAACTCCTTAATTTAAAAAATTGAAAAAATGTAGTTTCACTAAAGCTAATCTGTGTTTAGTTTCTTAGAGAGTGAAAGAATGTGGGAGGAACTGAGTGGGGGATGCACTTCCCCTATTTGTGATGCTGTCTTCTGTAGACAATAACCCACAAGAGTCTAAGATATGCCCATAGCTAGGGGCTCTCTGTCCCTATTCCACAATGCTGACTGCTTCATTAGCGCTTCCAAGGATGTCATTTTCAGGGTCCATTCATTAAAAAAAAGGTCTGTGGTCAAGTAAGTTTTGGAACAGTCTCAAACAAAAGTAAGAGGTTTTCTTAATCCCAGTACTTGTGAGAGCCTTCAAGGATGTTCATGTACATTACGAAACTCCAGAGGATTACCAATACTTCCCAAATTTCTTTGACACAGGAAACTGATTTTTTTTTTTTTTTTGGCTTTCCCTACATGTCTAGTGCTTTGCCTAATTCACTTCTCTTTGGCTGGCATCCATTTCCCAGTACAGAGTTTTATCCACCCTTTATTTTATCCATCCTTTTATAAAATGGGCTCAGCCCTTGGTTGGGGAAGATGTTCTGCATCTGAAATTTGCAATTCATGGCTTAATAAGCAAAATGAATAAGTATATTTAAGTTTCTTAGTTTTCCGTGTTTAATCTCCAAATCAGGTGAGAGGATTCTAGCTTGTTTTTAAAAAAGTGCAAGGAGCCTGTCAGTAGTTCTGATGATCCTGGCAGTCAGTTCTATATTTATCTACTAAATCCCTGTCTGGAAGGAAAGTAAGATGGAAAAATGAGATGACAAACTTAAACAGTGAAAGTTTGGGACATCAAATTGCATGGTCTTAAGTAATCAAGCAATAATTATTATATCCTGGTTAAGGGTGGCAGAGGGATTAAAGGCAATGATTACTCTTAGGTATTCATGGCAGCCTAGGAGGTAAAGTAAATGTGGTGGCTTCTGAGTTCCCAGCCACGCAGCTTGCCTGGTTTTGCTTCTTGCATTGCTTGATGCAATTGCCCAACTCTAAAATGTCATCTACCTCTTTTCCACCAATCTAGTTCATAGTAATTGCCCCAAGACCTGGCTCCATCCTTACTGGCCCCAAGAAATATCCCCTGACCAGAGCCCCACCCCCATATTGCTTTGCTCATTGCAGCTCATTTATTTGCACAGAGCCAGCAGGAGGTGTTCTCCCATGGGAACTGGGACATTGGCTTTATCACTATAGGACTTGACTTCAGTTTCCTCACCACTTGAAACAAGAAGTTAGAATAGAAAATCTTGGTCCCTGTGCCTCTGAACCCCTCTTTCTGTGTTATTAGTTCTCATACATAAATATATAAGTGAACACTGGCTTTTGCTCTTTCCTATGTTTCTCTGGTTCTTCCATCTTTACACTTAGATTTTAATTCCTCAAGGAAGTGTCATAATTTTTATGAATACGTTTATTTTGTCTAATTCTGTCACTGTTTACTGAGTAAATGAAGTAATATGAGGCAGTTATCTGGGATGGTTTTTTTTTCCAGCCATATCTGCTCCTAAAGGAAAATTTTCCTCTATTTATTGGTGCAATAGTAATTCCATTTCAGACTATGAGAAAAAAGTACACAGGAGTGTTGGAGGATATGGCTCCCCTAAAAATCCTCCAGTGCAGTCGGATTGTTGCACACTGCTTAGCATTCTCTCCCATATGCACCTGGTTTGAGTTTTGCTGATTTTATGGAGGTGTGACATTGAGCCCACTTGATTCTTAGAGAACTAGCAAATCTTCTTGATCATTGTTTCCAGTTTTTGAATCTCTATGAGACAACAGATTCACTTCCTTGTCTGATTCTCTCCTTCGTTATTTACACATTTCTCTTTTTCTGTGATCCAGTAAGAGAGCCTCTTCAACATGCCAACGGTGGCAGCAGTGTTGGAAGCCTTCCTTCTCCAATTGATGCTAATAACTCAGCTGCTAGTTGCATCCTTTGACTCCAACAGAGACAGCTCTCACAAGGCTGGATGGAGTACGGGGTTCCTGGGCGCTCTCAAATGCTGTTGGAGGGGGCTGGAGCGGTGGCTCAGTGGTTACGGCACTTGCAAGCGCTTGCCCGGCATGCGCAAGTACACGGGTTCAAACCCCAGCAACCCACGTACACAACTAAGTGTCCAAGCAATGAAAGCCATGTGAAAAATTCAATAAAAATTAATTCTCTCTGTCTCTCTCTCACTGTCCTTCTCTCTTAAAAAAAAAAAAAAAATCCTGTTGGAGGAGTGTTCCTTATTGAAGTGTCTGAAGGACCCTGTCTTCAGGCCTGTCCTGGAATGCTGCCCAGGGCACCTGTCCCTGGAGGGGGATGGAAGCAGCCCTGGCCCACTGTCCCCTTCACATGCTATGAATTTTTTTAAATTGCTATTTGTCCTGGCTTCAGCCTCAGCCCCCTGAGTTTGTTCATTTGAAGTGTTGGGGCTAGTCACTGGGCAAGGAGTGTGCCCTGGCCCTTTTGCTCTTTCTTCCCATTTCAGTGAGTACCTGCTGGACATCAGATGAAGCTTCATGGCTAATGCAGGAAGAAAGCAAAACAGGAAGTGTGAGTGGGGCTGTTACGTAGGGAAAGAGAGCTCTCTGCCCCCACATGTGGGGAACCTCTTCAGTCCAGGTGTGTTTGATGATGAGAAAGACACGGTGGTTCCATCGCATCCTGCACTCTGCCTCACCCATTCCCTCTGAGGCTCCAGCGGGTGTAATGCAACCCCGGGTCTGTCTTCAGCATGAACCCTCCAAGCATATGTGACCATTTTTATTTTAGAAGTTTTCAAACACCAACCAGGAGGACTGGCCACCTTCTGTATCACTGACCCCCTAGCTACTTCTTAGGTTCCTTCTTTTCTCAGGAAACAGGTTGCATCCCATTTATTTTCCTTCTGTGGTCACAGAGATGAACGGACATGGCATCAAGAGAAGACTGCTGATAAAAAGACAGGACCAGTCTTTTCTAAGCATGGGCATTGATTTTGTATTGTTGATAGGAAGAATAATAGGTTACACAAAAGGCCCTGAACCTACAAAAGTCCAATGATTGATTTCCTCCCGTGGCAAGGTGGAGGTGGTGTTTATAGCCCTGTGGGCAGAGAATGGGGATAGTCTATGTGCTATTCCCTCTTCTAGCTGAAAGCTCCAGGTCCAAGAGACAGGAGAGCCCAGAACCAATGCTCAGCCTCTTGGGGAAGTTACCGAATATCCTTCAGGACTAGAAGGTGAGGGATGTAACAGTGTTTTGAAGCAAAAACTGTACACATTAAAGTTCTTTTTGTGAATCTAATGGTCAAGGATTGTTTTAGGAATTCTGCTTAAATATTCTGAAAAGGGGCTAGAGAGGATGTTGGACTTCTTACCATTTGTCAGTGCATTTAATTATTTAACATATGTGGTGTTTTTAGATGTCGCTGGCATACCGCCATTGGGTGAACTAGAGCCATTTATACCATGTAGTGGGCAGAATGGCCTCCGGTGTTTCTCCCAAGCCTCCAATGTGAGCTAAAGGCTGATAACTTAACAGGATGGATGTTGAAATTTCTTCCGATCACCAAGGGCAGCTATTCAGAATAGAAATGCAATGGTAATCAGAGAGGTATTCATTAGATTCCATTTCACTGAGCATTTCCTTGGGTCAAAATTATCTTTAGTAACATAGAACACACAGCAAACTGTACCAAGTCATTGTTTTCTTTGAAAAGAGCATTGAATCTGAAACAGAAAGTGGTTACACCGGTGCGGTTTTAAACCAATTAACCACAGAGGAGTTTAAATACAACCCAATTTTTACCATTTTGAATGGACTTTTTGTTCCCTGTTTGCATAATTTCATCCTGATTCATCTGAATTATAAGGTGGTCACTTCCTGTTCTGAGGTTTTTCTGCGTTTTCAGAAGACATTAGAAATCAAGGTGCTGGACTTTCTCTGTTTCTGTTTAAGATTTGTTTCTTGCCTTGCAAACCCGTAAATGCAGTTCCTTATCACCAAATAACGGATGCTTCCTGTTTTAAGATTTAATTGAGGTGATAGTATTTAATTCTACATGCTTCTAAAATAAAATGCATAGATTAGATTAATCAACCTGACTCCACTGAAAACGCTTTTCTATAATGAAAAATCAGGATATTGTCTGACCAGTCTATTTTTTCCAATGTTTTGAATATTTCAAATTGTTGGTAAAACTTATGCTGTCAATATTTATTTAAAACAGATTTCTGATGTCTTAATTAATCCAACTAACATAGAATTATGTTTTTCTACTTTTTGGTCCACATTAATAAAGAAAGAGCTGTGTAAGGTTAATGATCAGGTCTTATAAATGAATCTTCTTGTCTCCTCTCTGTGATAGTCACAGGGAATCAGAATGCCTAAGATTGTACTTTGGATTGTTTGTTGATTTTTACAAACAGGTGTCTTATTAAGGATTTCGAAAAGAGGCCTTCTGTCACGCATCTCCTTGATCATCCATTTATTAAAGGAGCTCACGGAAAGGTTTTGTTCCTGCAAAAACAGCTGGCCAAGGTGCTCCAAGACCAGAAGCATCTAAACTCTGCTGTTAAAATCAGGTATAGTACTTCCTATCTTTCTGCATCCTCCCTCTGGTTATTTATAAAGATGGCATGATTTGTGTTTTGATTTGCCCAGTGTTGTTACTGGTCATGATCACATCCCTGCACTTGGGAGAGTTCCATTTACGTGACACTCCATGCCCAGTGGATGAGCAGCAGGCTTCAGAACACACTGCCCGTTAGTGCTTTTGTGCTAATTTCTCTTGAATAACTGAAATCTCACTGCCCTCATGTTTGGCTAGCTCTAGTTAAAAACAAATAGATACACATTTGTATTTAATATAAATGTGAATTTTTCTTTCAACCAATAAAGGATGGTGCGTGAAAACAGCCATGGCTGAGATTATGTGAAACATCTTTCCTTGGCTGTTGTAGATCGAGCGGTAGAAATGTAGGCTATAAAGTGATTTTGGAAATTTTACTCTTTAAATTCTAAAGACCTTTTCTTTAATGTGCTCTGAAATTCTCTAAAAATTTCTTAGACTGAATTTAACATTTTTAAATGAATTTTTTTCAGATATTGTCTATGTTATCTAAAGCAGCTGTGATCCTCACCCCTTCCTATCTCTCTTTTTCAAAAGGTAGATTTTTTTTTTTTTAACGTTATTTTCTGGGGCAAGTGCTCAAAACAGCGTTCTGTGGCGAATCACTCAGAAATAGATCTTTGGCTTCTGTCCAGAGGGTGGCAGAATTTCTCTTTAAGAAAAAAATGCAAATAACCCTACTCCTCTGCTCAGCAGTTTTTTGATTTTGTAAAACCAGCCAGGATGCAGATAAGCTCCAATCCATTATTATTAAAAGACATCCAAAGTACTAGAGGTAGAGAAAATGAAATATCATAAGTCACAAGTTCTAGAAATATTCATATATTCTGCAGAAAACTGTTTACAAATCAAAAAGTCAAACATTGACAACAGAACTCAAACTAGCCCGAGGTATAGTTTGAAGATAACCATGTTTTGTTGATTTTCTCCAGCTACCACCAGGTTCCATTTTGAATAACTCAAAACAAATTTTTTCCTACTCTAGAGAAATTCTTATGACGTGGTGCCTTTTTAAAGCAGTAGGAACTCCTATTTAAGCCCCTGGGGACTGAAATCCCCTTTCTTCCCTTGCTTTTGTTCCTATACACAGCAAAGGCCCACTACCACCCACCTCCGCACATACTCACACACACAGCACAACCATCCAAAGTGAAAATGAAATACAATAGAAAATAAGCCACGCGGCTGGAGCAGTGGCTCACTGGTTTGAGCACTTGCCTGGCATGCACAGGGACCCAGGTTCAAACCCCAGCACCACATATAACTAAGTGTCAGAGAAACAAAGGACAGATGATTCTCTCTCTCCTCTCCAATCTTTCTCTCTCTTGAAAAAAATAATAAAAATTTTAAAAAATAAAACATAAACCGGGTCAAAAACAAAGCTAGCACATAAATGCCGTAAGTCAAATCCAGCATCTCTTCCTTGGCTTCCTGTTCTGAGATCTGCAGCAGAATAGTTTCTAAGACTCATTTGCAAAGTTACCCAGATTTTCACGTTCGTGTGACGTGGCCTGTCCAGACCTATGTTCTCTTTTTAAAACCGTTTTTCCTTTCGCCATGGAAAGTTGTACCTCCCTGATCTCTCATTTGCTTCCTCTAAGTTCTCTTTATCTTGGTACCTCACTTTGACGTCCAAAGCCTCATAGGCGAGCCTCATAGGCGAAGAGGCTTCTTATGGGGTCTTTATACTCCTGAGTTTCACTCAGTAGTTTGTATTTCTTTGAACAGTTATTTAAAAATATACAACATCACAAATAGGCATCAAAATCTTAACCAGCCCTTTCCTTAGAAGGTAGAAAAATTAATTGCAAAGGAAACACAATGTGTGTCATTGACACTTATCCTGACACCTTTCCCATGTGGTGAATTCCTTTTAGCAACTGGCAAGGAGTTGGCTGTATAGATGTTGTATTAAGTTCACCAGGGAAAACTGTCAGCCATCATTCAATGTTGGTAAAGCAATATATTTAAAGTTGTGAGTTTCTAGTAATGGTGAAAAAAATAAATAATAATTAAAGTGAGAGGACAAATGAGTGAAGCAAATGCACACTCATATTTTTTGCACAAAAAGGACCATGCAGCAGGACAGTGTGGGAATTAAAACCACTGGGTATGCTATTTGAGTCCCAGGTCATCCACTTATTGGATAAGTTATTTTTTCTATTCTGAAGTTTCTTCTACAAAATAGGGATTGTTTTAAAGGTTGAATGTGTAAAATGCTTAGAATAATGCTCAGTACAGAGTTAACCCTCAACAAATGTTAGCATAAGTAGTACACATGGTCTATTTAATGTAGAATCCTTCATTTCTTTTTAATACTAATGACCTCTTGCCCTTAATCCATGAAAATTCATCTTTTTTACTTACTATGCAAGATCATGACAGTACATAGAATTGAGGTACCAGATGCTTAAGATACTGATTTATATCTCCTATTCAAAATCTAATTTATTCATTTATTCATTGTAGAGACATTCATGCGTGCAGGTGTCAGGCCCTACACTGAACAGAGGACTGCAAAGGGAAATTCGATAGTGTTCCTGATAAACGGCTAATAGTCTGGTGTGTGATACAGACAGGAATCAGATAAGAGCAGCTCACATGAGTAGTACCTGGATAGAGAATGCTTAGGGCATCCCTCGAGCACCTGAGAAAGGACCCCTAGCTCACCTGGGATAGGGATGCTCAAGGAAGATGATCCTTGAACAGATGGAAGAAAGCCAGGGGAGGAGGTTCATCCAGGGAGAGGAGAAAGATGGGCAAGGGTGAAGGAACGAGGGCTGGAGAGAGCCTGGGTAATTCGGTGAACAATTGGTTGACATCATTGACTCTCACTGTGGACCGTGAGTGAGGGGGCAGGTAGGCAGGGTCAGGCCATGATGGGCCTTAGGATCTTGGACTTGTTCCTGAAGCAGTAGGGAGCCACGGAAGAGTTCAAGCAGGGCTGTTTCAGAAGGTCATTCTGATAGCTGAGTGGAAAATGTAAATGAGCAAGGCCAGAGGCCAGGACAGGGGTGACCAGTCATGGTAGTGTTAAGTGGCAGAAGATGTTAAGGTAACAGTGTTGTCAGGACTGAGTGAAGATTGCTTGAGGGAGATTAGGGAAAGCAGGAAGTACCTCAGAACCTATCCAAATTGAGCTGCTTCCCTGCCCTGGTTCACACTGCAATCAAATAGAAATTGTGTAAGTCTGAAAGACGGCTCCCTCTTCCTATCCAATCAAAGGCAGCGTCTGATACTTACAGGTATTACACACAGCTTCCCACTTTCTGCCCACAGTAGGGTTTCTCAGTGGTCCAAATGGTCCTATCCACTGTCCCTCTTCTGGAGCAACTTTGATTTTGAGAGCTGATCCAGTGGAATGAGACCTATAGCTCCACAGAACACTGTTCCCACAAAGGCAAGAAAGGTCCTGACCACTCTTAGAACTTTCCTCATGGTAGAGAGAAGCCATAGTTGCAGGCAGAGAAGGCAGGTTTTTTGTTTTTGTTTTTAAAGAGAGAGGGACAGAGAGAGAGAGAGAGATAGAGAATGAATCAACTTTATTTAGTTTTTATGTGACTTTCATTGCTCCAACACTCTGTTGTGTACGTGGTTCCGGGGTTTGAACTCATGTCCTTGTACTTTCCAGGCAAGTGTTGTAACCACTGAGCAACCACTCCAGCCCCAGAAGGCAGGTTCTTAATGAATGAGGAAGACTGCACAGGGGAAGGAGAAGGATCTTACATAGAAGGGGACATTGGAGACAGAGAGACGAGGTAACGAGGAGGCAAGAGGAGTTGATCAAAGGTCTAAGAAGAAGGTTGATTGGCCTTAGAGAGAAAGAAAGGCCTTTCCTTCCAAAACATGAAGCAAGGTGATCTCAGAATTGGGGTGGTCTTTGGACTCCAAGGAGATGTTAAGCTGTTGAAATAGATCATCTGAGGAATGTGATAAAGGAGTTCATTAATGATACACATAATGATTGCTCAAAAGCATAGAAAACTCAGGTGAGCCAGATATGGTGGCTCCCACCTGTAATCCTAATGACTCAGGAGACTGAAGCAGGAGGATTGCAAGTTTGAGGTCAGCCTAGGCGACTTAGCAAGATCCTGTCTCAAAAAAAAAAAAAAAAAAAAAAAAGGCTGGATCCTGGAGATGTAGTTCAGTGGTAAATATGCCTAGGTTCAATCCCCAGCACTGAAAGATAGAAAGAAAAGAAAAAACAATACCACCTGGAAGGTAGTTGAATAGTATTCCAGTGTAGTGAAGTTAACCAGTGTTTAAGACTATGCATATAGAGCACTAAGGATGGTAGCTGACGCAAGAAACTCCCAGAAAATGCACCATGGCCACCACCTCTTTCCCTATCTGTCATCTCCAGTGACTCTTAGCAGTAAGGAGCAGGAGCAGAAGAGAAAGCAGATCCTGGATTCTCCAGGGTGGAGTCTGGCTTCAGTGGACCTGGTAGGTGGACAGAAGAAAAGCAGTTAAGGTGAGGAGAGAATTCTTGCGGTCTTTATAGGACAGTGAGGAAGTAAAGATAGAGAGGTTCATTTACTTTGAGGTTGAGCCCAGGCAAGGGACTGACGGTTACCCTGAAGATGGAGACCAGATACAGTGGGGATGGTCACAGAAGAGATGGTAGAACTGAGATATTCGCGACTTTTGAGAGGTAAATAGGAGCTAGGCAAAGCTGTTCATATACAACTTCAGTGCAGTAGGAATACAAGTTTTTCAAGAGGTTACGGGCTGAAGAATCCTGAGATCAGAATGTGAGAAGAATGAAGGAAGCGATTGGTGGGAGATGGGAAAACCAAAGACTGGAGCAGAGGAAGGAGGCAAAGAGAATGGAAGCGCAGGGGCGGGGGCTGAAGAGGATGACCCAAGGGGCTGAGGTGGATATTTAAAAAGGGAGAGACTGGTTAGGGAGAACAGTGGGAAGCAGCCAGAGCAGGAGGGTATGCACTCCCCCCACAGTGAACGGATGGAAGTGGGTACAGGACAGGAGCCAAATGGGGAAGTGGCCCATGTCTGCCACGTTGAGCAGATAAAATGGGCACTCAAGAGTTCTCAACCACAAGTCTAGGAACTGTGGGGAGCTCGTTCACAGTACAGTAGAAGGAGCACCCAGCTCACCTCCCCTGGCTAAGCATTCTGGCTCTTCTAAGAATGGCAGTTTTTAGGAAAACCAAACTGAGATTCATTCCTATTTCACTACATATGTAGAAAAGGTGTGTGTTTGTGTTTGTGTGTGTGTGTGTGTGTGTGTGAGAGAGAGAGAGAGAGAGAGATAAACACCATACCTATGTAGCCTTACGGAGGCACCTGCGGAAAAGGGAAGATTGATCAATATCATTACCTGATGCTGATGATGACATATGCATAACCCCTTGGAATATAAGTTTTTATGGTTATTTTCATTTATTTGGTAAAGGTACAATAGATCAGTTATGTATCAAAGGCTTACTCTCTTAAAGGAGGTCAAAAATCTTTAAGATTCTATACATAATAGTTGAAGTTACATTGTTACCCAATTTGTTAGGGATGGTTTAAAACAATTTGGTCATTTCCTTGATGTCAGTTCCTAGTTCCTTGACCTTCAGAAGGACTTCTTTCCTAAACTAGTTTTGTGAAACCCTGAATCCATTAATATTACCTGCTATGTCATCTCACCATTAAAGTTCAGAGAGGCAAACTTCAAAACATGCATTTTATCACTTCCCAAGAGTTTTTTTGGAAGGATAGAAACCACTCTCCGGAATGTGAATGAAGGCAGGAAAGGTCAGGTTGGTTGTCGTGACTATGAACTGAGCTGTGAGTCTCAGTAAAATGACAAGCGTGTCATGCCCCTGCAGGTGACTTGGGGCTTCCTGAGACTGCAAATATTACAGCCTCAAATGCCAAGGGTCTATTGTAAGAATTACTTGGTAGAAGAATTGGTTGCTGGGTTTTTTTTCCTGTTCTGTTTAATGGATTGTGGTGCTGCCCTAATAATTTGCCTGAGGCTTCAGTTATTTCTTTTCAACCTGAAGCAGTGACCTTTAAAACAGGATTTCTTACTGCTTTCTTGCCAAGCTTTCCCCAACCAGCCTTGCTCACTCACTTGCTCTTTTACCTGCAAACATGCGCACACACACACATGCATATATACACGTACCCCATATTCTGCATACCGAGAGGTTCCCGTGTAAGCGAATGACTCCTGCATGATCGCTCCATAGTGTGCCGAAGCTTGACACATAAGAGGTGAAAAATCTTCTGAGTCCCCAACAGAGAAGAAATAATTCTGTACCCTGATAAGTTGAGGATCTGCTATTTCTGTCTTTAACTGACCGAGTGAATGAATTGATATTTAATTTTCTTCTGTTGTCATTGACTCTCACTGCCTAGAGAAGGTGAATATATTATTAAATACCGTTTAATCTAATTGATGTGTAAATGCTAATTTATTATAATTCTAGCTGAAACTGTGCTTAGATGAAAAAGAAGGAGTTACCACAATAATTTATGTTTGAGATAGATAACCTTGAGCTTGGGGTCAGATACACATAGCTCATGTAGTTAAAGGTATCCATGGTCTCTGTCCATATTTGACTGTCGGTAGAATAGTGACGTGTAAATGGCTTGTCAGTCATTGTTTTCTTCCTAGGTCTGTGATTATACAGCTGTAGTCAAATAAAAGTTTTGTTTTCACTGACTCTGTATCAAATGGTGAACTAAAACTGAGTTAATGGTTTGGAAGAAGTGTTCAACGTCACAGACTGTGATTTTGAGTGACCTTTTCATTACCATGTAGAACTATTGACTGCAGGGATGAGGGAATGGTCCCTGGGCATCGTCTGTGGCCACAGAGGACTTTGTCTTAGAGTGCTGAGGCTACCATCTTTGAGCATGAACCTTCTCCTTCATTTCCTCTCTTCTTTATCCCCCATTTAATCTCCACGCTTTATAGATATTACTTCCTACTGGGTCTGTAATCTGGTGGGAGTGTTAGTCATTCCATTAGTCAACTTTTCCTCACTGTGACCAAAATACTTCACATATTTAAAGGAGGAAAGGTTTATTTTGGTTTAGGGGTCCAGAAGTTTCAGTTCATGGTTAGCCAGCTTCATTGCTCTCGGGTGAGGCAGAGCATCATAGTGGAAGTGTGAGGTGGAGGAAAGCAGAGGAGAGTAAGGGTCCAGAGAGAAGGTAAACCCTTCCAGGGCACACCCTCAGTGACCAACTTCCTCTAACTAGGTCCATTGATGACGTCCATTCAGATGTCAATGGATTAATCCACCAATGAGGTCAGAGACCTCATGATTCAATCACTTCCCAAAAACATCACCTCTGAACATGTAAGACTGTGGGGGACATTCCAGATCCAAACCATAGCAGTCATTCTCTAGTCCTTCCAGTTCCACCTTTGGATGGATGGAGGGCTCTGAACTGGATTTGGAGCATAGGCAGAGGTGGCCTTCGTGATCTTGCCGCAGGCTGACCGTCTAAAAGTCCACAGTGCAGAGCATAACCTCTCATTAGCATACAGCTTACGTTACCTTAAAATAATTTGTTTCCCTCCCCTTTGTGAATGATTTAGAGCCCCTCCTTCTGTCATTTTGTCCTCCATTATAGAGGGAGAAGGAGAAGAAGACTATGTCTTGCCTGCTCTGTGTGCGACACTTCCAGCTCCATTTGTTCCTACTGACAAGGGAGTCTCTGCATAGTTGGCAGATAGGGAGAAGCTAAGGGGTAAGGAGCCACTTAAGGGCAAAGTCATTCATCAGACCAGCAGCTGGAATAAAAAAGTTGTCAGGTCCTGTGATGAGTTATTGAAGAGCATTCACATAGAATTGGCTTGACTGTAATGTAGGTGTAGACACTGAACCACAGGGAAAGCTGCAACACTTTGGAAATTCATTCCATGGGAATCGTTCCTCCAGTATCCGGAATAGTAATCGGCCCTCTAAAGCTCACTTGTCACACATGGGCTAGGCCAAAGACATTCCAAGAAATAGCCCCACCCTCTACCTCTTCTATGCCTGCTGTTGTCTTAAGGGAACTGTACCTTCGACCCCTGCTCTGTCTCACCCACTGTTCAGATTCTATTCTTGGGATCCATTCGTTTCTTTGGACTTGATGTTTCAAGCTTGCCTTCATTCCCGCCTCACATAAGCTAGAGATTTAGACACCACCACCCCCTTTCTTAATTCCTGAAACCTAAACCAATTCTACTTTGAACCCCCAGACCTACTATTATACCAAACCCAAACTCCAGATACCAGTCTAAGCCAGAGCTTCCCCTTTGAACTTTAACCTCCAAACTCCATTTGGCTTAGAAGCTGGGCTTGACAGCCAATACAACCTCATAATCACAAGTAGGAAGTCTTGACAAAGGCAATAGACTTTCCTGGAAATTGAAAATGTCTCTGAAGTCAGGAAAGCTATAAAGCCTTACCATACACTCTTTTTTTTTTTTTTTAAAGAGAGGGACAGAGAGAGAGAGATAGAATCAATTTTATTTAGTTCTTCATGTGGCTTTCGTTGCTCTGACACTTGGTTGTGTACATGGTGCTGGGATTCAAATCCATGTCCTTGTGCATGCCAGGCAAGCACTGTAACCACTGAGCCAACATTCCAGCCCCACCATACACTCTTGATTTAAGAAAATGTCTTTTGCTGTACCTATCCATTTACATATATCTCTACATTTCTCTAAAATTTGGAATACTCAATCCAAGTACCTTTTTTGTTGGAGATCGGTAATTTTCATGATTTAAAGGAATTTCAGCAAAAATCATCAATAAATGGTGTTCTCAAATAAGGCACTAGGTGGAGCATGTGAATTTAAGGAAAATTCAAGTTTGTAGTTACTAGTGACAATAAATCATGTAATGCAAGAAAATTTTTAAAAATTTAAAACTAGAAAGAGAACTATAAAACAACAGCTTTTATAAATGTATGTAAAATCAAAGATAATGTTTAAAAAGATAAAAATTGGAATTGGAAATATTTTTCCTGTTCAATAGGCCCTCCAAATTTCACAGAAGGAGGAAAATGAATCAGGCAGCAGTTTCAGAGGAACATTAGTTGCTGGGGAAGGCAGATAGAGATATATCTATATAGGGTTATATCTATATGGCTTCATGTTATATATACACATATGTATGTATATAGACAGATAGATGAAGTTTTTTCTGGCTGGGAAAGTAAATTCATCTTTATCAGCCTGGAAATGTCTTGCATCTACATCAGTGTCTAGATTGTCAACTTCAATTTGGGGAGCAAATAATTCTAAAAAATTTAATTTGCCCATAAGCAAGGAAAGAGATCACATACTATTAACATCAATGGGTAAAATCTTTTATTTATTTTTTTTAAAGAGAGGAGGACAGAGAGAGAGAGAGAGAGTTATTGAGTTTTTGAGTTATTGAGTTTTATTGAGTTTTTCACATGGCTTTCCTTGCTCTGAGACTTAGTTGTTTACCTGGTGCTGGGGTTCGAACCCATGTACTTGCGCATGCCGGGCAAGTGCCGTAACCGCCGAGCCACTGCTTCATCCCGGGTGAAAACTTTTGAATACTGTCATTTTTTATAAAATTACTGTGGAAGATTTTTATGAACATTGAGCTCAGATTTACAATAAGCATCTGCACAATTCTTGGAGTCACATTAGTCAGACAGACATAAAGATTGCTGTAGCATACCCACAATCTGGCACAGGCTCTAAGGATACCAATTTTGATTGTGGTGATATTGGATTGTGTATGTTCACACTGAAAATCAGCTTTATTCTAGAGTATATTTATCTGTGAGATTGCAAGTGAGGTTTTGTCGGTGTTTCCATTTTAGTGGGCTATAAAACTGTCATCCAACAGGAAGCCTGGCAGCCCTGAATGCAACTCAGGCTACCTTACGTCCAGGTCTGGAGAGACTGGAGGAACACACCCCTGGGAGGCACACCCTTGGTTCAGTGGTATCTTCAGTTCTGATTCCCATCCCCAACCTGCCTGTTACTGTTTTCCTCTGAGCATTATGCTTTCTGTCCAAGGTATTTAGTTGCTTATAGTGGAGAGACAGATGAAGTGTTTACACCATCTTAACTGGAACCAGGTATGTGGGCAATTTTTAAACTTCTGACTTTTTTTTGTCAAATTATGTGCAGAATAAACTCTAATGTAGCTTATTTGACATAATTACAAGATATTAACTTATGAAGGAGATTAGCTAGTTAAACTTAATATAATGAGAATTTAATTGCTTCATTAAGAAGTATTACACTATTTTATTTTATGATGAACTTTAATCAAAAAAAGTCCTAAGATTTATGTGGAGGGGATTTTGGCCAGAAACACACACTTTGCTGCTGTTTTATTTAGCAAAAGGCTAGCTAGCAGCAGGAAGCAGCTCTGAGTTACAGTGAAAATCTGTATTTAAAACCAATTTGATTTATAGTATATAATATTAGCAATATGCAAAGAAGCAGATAAATAAATTGTTCTGTTAGTAATTTGAAAAATGCTTAGGTTATAAATTTAGTTTTATTAAACAAAATTAAGTGTCATTCTAATTTGGACCTGATATGAAATAGCAGTAAAACCAATTCTAACAGTAGAGGTGATTAATAGTGTGCTTCAAATACGCCTTCTTTAAATGTATCAGTGATGGGGATTGGAAATTAAGATTTAATTTAATAGGTTAGAAGAGAAAAAAAGTTAATGTTTCATTTACGCTTTTCCATTGTGTCATAAGCTCAATATGCAGACTGATGAGTTTGCTGTTTGCTTTTTTTACCTACTTTTGTAAAATGTGTGTAGCAAAAGGTGGGATATATGTTAGGATTCCACGATTCCCACTTGGCATTTAGAGTGAAGCAAAGCCAGCTTCTGGGACCCAACTATATAGGACTGTGTCTGCGGGGATATCCTCTTACGCTGTGATGATGGTGGACATAAAAGTTGGCTGGGAAGACCCCAGCAATGATAATTCCCTAATGGTGAATTTATAGTACTACATGGGAAGATATTTTACATATAATTTTGATTTTTTTGTTTTTAATTTTCCCAAAACATTTTATTTTGAAAATGTCAAACGATACAGAAAAGTTGAAAGAATGATATAATGAATACCCGTGTCCTCCGTCTGGGCTCAACAACTAACATTATGCCATATTTGCCTTATTTCTCTACATATGAAGATATCTTTTCTGAAAGCTTTAAACATCAAAACATTTCATTCCAAATAGCATGCGTCCCTTGAATAAGAATACTCTCCAAACTAAAACCACCATCATCACAGGTAAGAAAACTAATGATTCTCTAAAACCACCGACTATACAGTCAGTATTCAGATTTCTCCAAATGTCCTGAAACATTTCAAAACTGGTTTTTCCAAATCAGTTTCGCAACACTGTGTTTAATTATGGCTCTTCAATTTTTCTGTATTAATATTTTAAAATGACAAATTCACAGGAAGTTGCAAAGATAATAATTCCCCCCAGTGTTTACAACTTACATAATTATAATATGAAAAGCAGGAAATATACATCGGTACAAGTGTGCCTTTGTGCTTAAGTCATCGTATCACATGAGACTTGTGTAACCTCCACCACAATCAAGATATCAGCTGTTCCATCACCAACCTCCTTGGTGCCACCCTTCTGTAGTTACACCTCAATTCTCTCAGCCTAGTCCCTCCCGCCATCTCTAACCTATGGCAACCATTAATCTTTCATCTTTATAGTTTTATTATTTGAGACTATCATATAAGTAGAATCATTTATTCCTTCTTTTTTCTTTTTCTTTTTTTGAGAGACAGCAGGAGAGAGAATAATCTATTTTTATTTATATTTTCACCTGGCTTCTGTTTCTCCAACACTTAGTTATGTATGTGGTGCTGAGGTTTGAACCTAGGTCCTTGTGCATACCCTGTAAGCGCTCCAACCACTGAGCCACCACTCCAGCCCCTGAATCATTTATTTTCATGGAACATTAATTCCCTAGAAATCCATTGTAGTTTTGTCAGTCTCATCTATCTTATTGCCAAGTACTAAGTACTAAGCAATGTATGGTATAGATATACCGTTGTTTATTAACCACCTGATGCCTAAAGGTTTTGAATATTAAGAATACTGATGCTATAAACATTATGTACAAGTCTTTGTGTGAATAAGCTTTCATTTCTTGGGACAAATGCCAGGGAGTGAAATTACTGAGTCATAAAGTTATGTGCATGTTCAGTTTTATAGTTTTATAAGCAACTTACAAATTACTTTCCCAAGTAGTTGTACCGTTTCACATTCCCAGCAATGCATGAGATCCAGTTTCCCTGTACCGTTGCCAGCATTGGTGTAATCCCTTAAAAAATTTTTTTAGCCAATTCCAATAGGTGCATATAATAAGTATCTCATCATTTTAATTTTAATTTCCCTAGTGGACAATGATGTTGAACATCTTGTTTCATTTGCTTATTTGGATGTCTGTTGGTAGCTTGTGCATTTCTAATTAGATTTTTTTACTATTAGGTTTTGAGAGTTCTTTATGTAGTCTAGATACAACTCCTTTGTTGAACACAAGATCTGCAAATATTTTCTCCCAGGGTGTAATGCCTTTTCATCCTCTTAAACGGATCTTTACAAAGTATCTTAATTTTCATGAGGTTCCATTTATCATTTTCCTCTTTTTATGAAGCATGCTTTAGTGACTTCTGCTAGTTCTTTGCTTAATCCTAGTCCTGAAAGTTGTGGTTTTTTTCCCCCTTATGGGTAGCCAATTGTTCCAACAGCATTTGTTGAAAAGAATATTCCCCCTTCACTGAATTGCTTTTGTACCTCTGTGAAAAAACAATTGGCTTCTTAATATCTTATGGCTCTTTATTGTCTTAAAAAAGAAAACTCTTATCCACCTATGATTTTTTAAAAAAATTTTAATGAAATTTTCTATGCCTCCTGTACTTCCTATAAATGGGCAATTAGGTCTAAGAAACCTGAGTAAAACCAGGCTAAGTATTTTTTGGTGTATTACATCACAAGAGGAGGCACACCATGTGTGCTCAGTAGGCAATGCTGTATTTTTACTTGGTTATGAGGCAAATTCGGCTTTCTCCATTGTTAAAGTATATGTGTCCCTTTGTAATTATATAATCTGGGGTGATTCTTCTAGGAAGCATTTTTATACTCATGACCTCATAACAACTTTGTGAGGTAGGTATTTTCCCCCCTGTTTGAGAGATGAGGAAATCAAGGCTCCAAGAAGTGAAGAGATTTGCCAAGACAAGTGGCAGAATCTGACTCGTCCAGGTCCTAAGAGTTTAAACCATGGGTCCCTTCCAGTTTTCACTCTTGGGTTCTTTTCAGTATAATGAGGAAATGGCCCTCAAGGAGCTCTGGGGTTGAATTAATAACATTTATTACTTGCATTAGAAAGCACCATCTTGACACACAGGTATTTTTAGTCTACCTGCAAAACTGGTTTTGAAAATTAAAAGATAATATTACCAACTCAAGAAAGTAGGCTGGGGGCTCAAGTGGTGGCTCAGCAGTTGGAGTGCTTGCCTGCCATGTGGGAGGACTCTGGTTCAAACCCCAGCACCACACACACAACTAAATCCTGGTGAAAAAAGCCAGATGAAAAAATAAAGTTGATTCTCTCTTTAAAAAAAATAATAATATAGGCTGAATTAACCCTATATTCAGAGCCAGGGCTCTGGCCGAATGAACAATTGGTTCACAAGGAGTAAAGGACAGTGGCTGCCTAGAAGTGGATCCTGCATTGGCTTAATCAGAACTTAAAGGGCTTGGCAGTGTGTGAAAAAATTTACATAGTAAATTAAGTGCTGGGACAAAGAGTTGTGATAGTAACAAACTGTCACATGTCAGCCACAATTAAAAGCTCAGCTGGTGTGGTTATAGATTTCTCCCAGTAAAAAGGAAAGCAACGTAGGACTGTCCTTCTATTTTGATGCTCTACCCCCTATTAATTCCTACATTCAAAGATTGAAAAACAAATTGCTTTCTTTGGTATCACTGTTAATGGCTGGCATCATATTTTTCCATAAAAACAAAGTAGGCATTTTGTACATTAACTATAATTTTGTTTTTGATTAATGGTATTTTGAGTAATGTGCAGAGTTATGCAAATGTTGATTCCAAATTTTGACAAGGATGTAAGAATAGGATTTGGTGCAGTTGTTTTTTTTTAAGCCCTTGTACTTTTTTTATATCCATGACTGACTGCATCTGTTTTCACAGATACGTGAAATATATAGAGAGAAACAAGTCATGAATGATTCTATTTATAAATGAAGAAAACTGAGATGCTGGTTGTTTAGGGATTTGCTGAGTGTCCCACACCACATTACTCTAGGACCCACAGCTCTTAACTTCTACACCATTGCTTTGTGCCCCAACACCACATGGAGTAGTGATAAGTTTATGAAGGGAATTATGGGAAGGTCTTCTTTAACCTTGAATAAATTTTATACCCTGAAGAACTATATTTTGATATACCAAAGGTGATTATTATTTATTACCAAGTTTTAAAAAATGTATGGTGAACAATGCCCCCAAGAGAAAATTCCAATGTAAATCCAAAAGTATGTATATAAAGACATTGAGTTGGTTTCTAGTAGAAAAAAATATATAAATAGCCTAAACATTGACTAACATAGGACTGGGCTAATAAATTGGTATATATTCATATGGTGTAATATTATCCAGTGATTCAAGTGACTGACTAGGTACATAGTTTTACAAATTGTGATGTTAAATGAAAACAAGTCTGCAGAATGAAATCCACAGTATGGTATCACTTTTGTAAGTAAACATATAGAATCGATATGTTACTCATGGGTACATACATGCATTTGACCAATATTTAGAAATAGACTGGGATGATACGTATCAAATAGTAATCACCTCACTGTAATGGGAAAAAGGTCAAAAGGGATTTCAAATAAGCAAATAAGATAAAATGTAAACAATGATGAATTCTTTAGTATTTACTATATTCTCAGAAGTTTTCTGTAGCTTTAAAAATATCTCACAAAGTTGGGATGGTGCTGGCAGAGCAGTGAAGGGACCTCTGAGGAAGGAAGGCACTTTTGATTGCACCCTAGTGAAAACTGTATGCAGAATGGCATACATGAAATTCATTCCTATTAAGATCTCAGGACTTTTTACCAGGTGTGATGGTGCACGTCTTCAATCCCAGTGATTCAGGAGGCTGAGGCAGGAGGATTGGAAGTTCAAAGTCAGCCTCAGCAACTTAGCAAGGCCCTGTGTAACTGAGTGAGACTCTGTCTCAAAACAAAATATAAAAAGGGCTAGGGATGTGACTCAGTGGTTAAGCAATCCTGGTACCAAAAGAAAAACAAAAAAACAAAAGAAAGATCTCAGGATTTTTGTGACTTGGTCCTTTTTATGTGAAATATCACACCTGTGTTGATAGTGATCTTGCACCACACTAAGAAAAAAAAATATTGTATTTATTGATTCCTGGAAGCACTATGGTTGGAATGTAAGGAAAGCCAGTATTTGTGGGAGGGGGGTTGTTTGGTAACGCTCCCCATTGTGCTCACCTCCCCCTGGTAGCTGCACTGGGAGAGCATGGCCTCTGCACTGGGCTTGCTCTTGCTGGTCTCTGTCTCCAAAGTCTCGCAATGAGTCATGAAACAACATTGGGAAGGAACCACTGTGGTTCCACCTTCTGCTCTGTTACTTACTGTCTGAACGCCGATACTCTCTTGGTACATTTCTAGGCATGAAAGGATGCATACCAGCAGACCCTATCATGTGAAGGATGCTGAAAAATACTGCCTTGAGGATGATTTGGTCAATCTAGAAGTCCTAGATGAGGTACTGAAATGTTGGGTAGATCATTCTAATTGATTGCATTTGTTTCATGGGAATGGTTTGAACTTTCTGGCATAGACCATGTTCTCCTAAGGTCATTTGAAAATATAATTGCTTATATAGCCATGGGGTGAAATTCAGGGAGCATTTGATTGCTATGACTAGGATTCTGAATTGTGTTCATTTATAGTCCCTAGAATGAAGAGAAAGAATTTAGATTTTTCCAATAAAGCCTGTTATATGAGAGGTCTAAATGATGGACTCTATCTCTGAAATTATTTTTGGCCTAATAAAAAATTGCAATTAACCTCAAGATAGTTGTTTGTTCTTCATAAAGAGGACCATCATTTAGGGAAATAGTGAAGTTAATATAGCTCATATTCTAAATCTGTAAACTGTGATAATCCACATTTAAAATATTCACATTTAATAGAGCTGTTAATTGTGCTGTACCTGCTTCTGAGAGTCTAACTCTGCAGAGCTTTAACCCAGATGAGTGAATCACTAATGTGTAATGTCAAAGTGTTCAATTCCCTATTCTATCACTTAGATTTTAAGTGCAAAGCTTTGAGACATGAAATTACCATTTTTGTCTGTGCCTTTCAATAGGAATAGCCTGTCAAATTTCTAAACAGAACATTTTTATTGGCTGAGACAAGCTTTTTTTCCCCTAATAACAAATAAAACTTTTGTTGATTATTTCAATGTCCTTTAACAAGTCCCAATTTTTTCAGCAGATGCCTATTTTTCTTCTTTCAAGGCCAATGTCTGCATCATTTCAGTGATTTGGGATCAGTAGGGTCACTACAATTTAAATGAACTACTTTGATCTTTCAGAGAAAAATATTCTTGTAAGAATAAATTTGTTGCTATTTTTAGAATTTCTATCTTGATCAGATGTCAGGTTTACTGCTCTCAATACCACTTGTCCTCTTCTCAGGAAACAATTATTCATCATTTGCAGAAGCGTTATGCAGACTCGCTGATTTACACATATGTTGGAGATATTCTAATTGCCTTAAACCCCTTCCAGAATCTAAGAATCTACTCTCCACAGGTAAGGGATGCTCTAAGATTAATGCTCCTTAATGAAATTCAGAATTACTAAGGCGGGCCTGGGGCTGTTGCTCAGTGGTAGAGCACTTGCCTAGAATTCGAAAGGCCTTCAGTTCAATCCTCAAGGCTTCAATCAATCAATAGTAAATAAAATAAAATCACACAGGCAAATGAAAAGAAAGAATTGGCAATAAAATCAAGCCACCCTAGAGATATATTCCTCAAACTGCAGATACTAGTGCAACACAAGTAGAAAGTTTACCTTTGGAGGGTAAAAACAAGGTGCAACAATAATAACTAATAATTATTGAGTGCTTACTACACACAAGGCACTAGGTTGTGATCCTTTCCTGCAACTCTGCGAGACATCTGCCATCATTAAGCCCTACTTGGAAGGCGAGCAGACTTTGTACAATAATGCCCTGGCATAGGCTCCCAAGAACTGGGGTTGGACCTCAGGTCTGCAGGCCGAGAGCCTTCCTGAGGCAGCAGGTCTCCACATAAGTGACAATGCCTTGTTTCCTGGGCAACAGATGGTGAAGGCATTAGATGGTCCCAGTGGCACCTTAGAGGCTTCCTTTAAATTAGTTACTGTTTTCTCCAGTTTTCCAGGCTTTATCATGGGGTGAAGCGGGTGTCAAATCCACCCCACATATTTGCATCAGCAGATGCTGCTTACCAGTGCCTGGTCACATTCAGCAAAGACCAGGTAGGGACTTGCCTTCTTCTCCTATGAAGTTACCTGGTAAGACATGCTTCCTCTTCCCCTTCAGCTCCTAAGTCTTCCTGGAACCTTTCCATTCCTCTGCTGAGGCTGGCCCAAGGAAATGGGAAATGAAGTTGCAGCTCAGGGAAACTGATAGAGCCACAGTAGCAGGAGAAAACCCTTCTCAAGAAATGTGAAACATTCACATCAGGAGCATTCTCTTGCTCTCATAAAATGTAATAAAGATATTTCCAATACAAATACTGTTTTTCATCACATAATCATCACAGATTGATGCCAATATTTTTTTTTGCAAAAAGTTGGCATATAACCATTATGTGATGCTTCTTTTTAAAATATTATACCAGTATTATCTAAAAATAATTTATTACTAAACTGTCCTTGGTTCAAGATTAAGATGCAAGGAACAGTCATGAATATATGTTAAAAGTGAATAGCCCAAATAAGTGTGCATCATTTCTTCTTGACAGATTAACAAGCATTTTTCATGTGTGGAAAAAAATTAACATATTAGTTGTTCTTGATTTGTATGTTACAGTTGAACTATTACACTTGAGAAAATTTACTACAGTGTCAGAGAGTATGGACTTAGAAAATTAAATCATCAGTATTAAAAGATTCTGCACCACTCTCATTGGTTAATCTGACACTATGTCCTTGATGCCACTTATATAAGATGCATTTACCTTCAATACTGCAGTGCTCTAAACCAGCCACACAAGTCACAAGTCAGCTTTTGGAAAGATCCTGACAGTGTGCTTGCATTGCACTGGGAACTGCAGGCTTCAGGCTTGCAGTGCATGGGAAGACACACATGCATTCGTCTGCCACTGGTGAACACGTTGCTGTCCCTTCACCTTTGAAGCAGAACAAGGAACAGAATTATGCCATGTGCCTATTATGGGATGAAAGGTTATAAAGCAATTTTTGGATTGAAAAAATAGGGTGCAACAGTTACGTAGTGGTGATGATTAATCGGTGAAGTATGGTAGGATGAGGACATAGAGTAAGTGTGCCCTCACTGCATGGCAATGATTATAATAAATGCAGTATGTAGAAGAGCATAAAAGAAATTCCCTCCTAGTAAAGTTCCAGAATTTTCATGACTTGGCCCTTTTTATATGAAATTTTATACTCAGATTGCTCATGACCTTGCTTCACACCGTTTAGGTGCTAAGAAATTGTGATGGGCTGGGTTAAGACTGAATGAGTCTTCAAGTCATTGCTTATTAAGCACAGATTTTACTCACACATGTTAACTCTCTAGACTTCCAGGTCACAGTAGTAATGCATCCTACCTTTGACCACTCCTTTACTATCAATAGATGCATTTTCCTTTGTTTCTTTATTCTGTTTGTGATAGAGGTGATCTAGGTTAGTGAGCAAATGTTATGAGAAAAATTACCATGTGTGTATTTCCTGAGATCTGCCTGCAAAGTCCAAACTTTTGGGTTTGTTGAGAAATACATAAAACTGTAACAATGCAAGTTACAAAATGGAATACATGGATTCACTTAGGTTAGAAATTTGGTTTCTCCAGTTTCTTTTCCCTCTCAGAGACTTGTGAAATATCCATAGATTTCATGCAGAGGAAGTAAATGGAATGAGATAATGTAGTTTTCAAGTTAAGAAGTTACCCCACTGCGTTATCTTTTTTTTTTTCTGACACTAAATGTGTGTTTTCCAAAACTACCCAATTCTCCAGTTCTCTGACATCAACTTGATATCCAAAATTCAATTCAATTCTGACACTATCTGGATTTAGCACAGACCGCACAGGTTAAGGGCTCAGTCCAACAAAACTGCCCCATTCAGATGCCAGCCACAAAACGAGTAGGCAGGCTTCCTAAGCTTCTGCCAAACCAAATGCAAATTCAGGGGTTCTCAGGACATCCCCTTTGGGTTTGATAATTTACTAGAACAACTCACAGAACTCAGGAAAATATTTAAGTTTCCCTGGCTTATTATGAAGGGTACAACCTAGGACCTGCCACATGCAGAGGCCAATTTACACGGGGCGGTGGGGGAGGGGGTGCGTAGGGGTAGGAGGGGTATCTGTGGTCCCCAGAGCTCCTGTGCCTTTTCTGAGCACACCCCTCTTCACACCTCTATGTGTTCATCAACTCTGAAGCTCATTGAATCTCATTGTTTAAGAGTTTTCATAACCCAATCTCCAACCTCCTTCCCTTCCCCAGAGGAGTGTGGTTTAGGTGGTAGACTGATAGTTCCCTCTAATCACCTACTTGATCTTTCTGGTTATCAGTTCTCCCCCTCCTGAAGCAGCCTAGGTTTCCCACCTTGAACTACTTTATTAGCAATAAAGTGAGGTATGGCTGAAAGGGGCTCCTTGTGAATAACAAAAGATGCTCCTATGATCCCTGCCACTCAGGAAATCCCAAGGGTTTTAGGAGCTTTATGCCAGTAACTGGGGTCAAAATTTTTTGTACACATCCACCTATTTCCTTTATGCATAAAGAGTTCCTAGAAATTCATGATAGAAAGATCAACAATACAATAAAAAAATAGGCAAAGGATATGGATAGGTCATGTAAGAAAAATACAAATGACCTAAGCATATGGAGAGATGCCCAGCATCACTCATAGTAAAAGAAATGCAGATTAAAATGATACTGAGTTACCATTATTTTACTTGTTAGGATGCCAAAGATCCAACATACTCTGTTGGTGAGGCTGTAGGAGGACAGGCACTTTAATACATTGGTATAGTCCTTAGCCAGGCAATTTGGTAGTATCTATCAAATTAATAATGAATGCCCCCACTTCTCAGCATTTATTCTGCAGATGAACCTGCGTATAATGACCTGTAGATATAGCATTATTCATTGAAATATTGTTTGTAATGACAGAAGAAGGAAACTCAAGTGTACATCAAGAAATAGACTAAGGTACTTTTGTACGTTGGAATGACAAGTAGCTGTACCAAGATTGAAGAGGCTCTCCATGTACTGAAAGGGAAAGATTCCACTCATAGAGTTATTGCTCGGTGAAAAATCAAAGTGTACAGTGGAGGATGTTATATGAAGACCATAGCTGAACGCACACGTTGTTTCAGTGCCCTAAATTCTTCTCTTGATGCTCCATTTTCTATGCCAGTGTGTTGTCATCAGTGGAGAAAGTGGCTCGGGGAAGACGGAAAGCGCCCACCTGATTGTTCAGCATCTGACTTTCTTGGGAAAGGTATCAAGCCCTGTGTATCATAGTTCCAGTTCCTATAGAGCAACTGCATATTTTATCAATTATGGTAGTGCTGCTTTTTCTTAGAGGTTGCATAACAACATTCCATCTTTGTAACATTTGCCTCCTGAGAGCCAGTCCTCTTAAGATATTAGCAGGCTATCCTTATTTTACATAGGGAAGAAAATAATGCCAGCTCGAACTCACCAGGTTATCGGCAATTAATTTTTCGTGTTTTCAGTGGCACAGAAACATTTAGCCATTAAGTAGTAAAAGTGCTTGAATTCTACGAAAAGGATTAGGGAGAGCCACTATGGTAATTAGAGGGATGGAAAGTGGAAATCTTTGAGCAAAAGTTAAGGAAAACGAACATTTCAGCTTGGTGAAATGAGCATTGAAAGAATAACTGCAAAATTAGCCTAGTAGTTGCTTATACTTAGAATTAGTAAGTTATGTGACTCAGGAAAAAATTTTAGGATTTTCTTTTTTTTTTTTTTTTTAGCACATGAGGTTAAGCGAAGATTATAATGTGTGACTGAGAAAGTTATGGCATCTCTTTAAAGTTCATTCTAAACTGTTTTGCATTTCACCTGTCAAGGATTTTTAATTGAAGTAAAACAAGGTTTAAAAACTGCTGTCCTAAGACTAAGCTGATTCACACCCACCTGGTGAGTTGTTCAGTGGAGAAAACAATGCTGAGAGTTGATGCATTTCTTCCAAAGGTGCTCTTTGGGAAAAAGCAAGGTGAACTTTGGCCACGAGGGAGGGCCCCTGGCAATTTTGCTACAGTAGTGTTTCTGAAGGCTTCTCTTGACTATGCTCTGGCCCAGGCCGATAATCAGACCTTGCGAGAGAAAATTCTACAAGTCAACTCCCTGGTGGAAGCCTTTGGGAACGCCTGCACCGCCATCAATGACAACTCAAGCCGCTTCGGAAAATATCTGGAAATGATGTTCACACCAACCGGAGCCGTGATGGGGGCAAGAATCTCTGAATATCTCCTTGAAAAATCCAGAGTTATAAAGCAGGCAGCGTATGTGTGCTACTTTATCACTGTTTTTGTAATATAAACTTGGAGGCTTTGTGATTTTTCATTGTTGTTGTTCCTGTTTTGTGTGTTGGGGATTGAACCAAAGGGCACTGTAGCATTGAACTATATGCCCATCACACTTCCTTCCTTCCTTCCTTCCTTCCTCTCTATCTCTCTCTTTCCCTTTGCTTTCAACAGAGTCTCACTAAGTTGCTGAGGCTAGCCTCAAACTTGTGATCCTCCTGCCTCAGTCCCCTGAGTTGCTGGGATTACAGGCGCGTGCCACAGTGCCCAGTGACTTTGGGAATTTTAATGGTTCCATTTTTGTCCTTGTTCTTTAGCATTTCCTCAGCCTCCCCAAGAGCAACAAATTAATTGTTTAAGCAAAGGATCAGTGGTAGTTTTTTACTTAAAAGATGTGAAGGGGCACAACACAAAGGATGAGGGTTGGGATAGGTGTACCTTGGTCTCAGGTAGAATGTAGCTTCTAAAATTCATTAGATCGGGCTAGGGTGTGACTCGGTGGTACAGAGCTTGCCTAGCATGTATGAGACCTTGTGTTCAATCCCCAGCACCACAGAAATAATTTTTAAAATAATCAACAGATCCCTTAAAATTGAATTTGTCTATGAAAAAAATTCAGAGGGTATTAAGTTTTCCCTAGATGGGGGAAAAAACACCATAACTATTCTATATTATGAAAAACAGTATTAATAGGTAATAATAATCAATAACATGGACTTTGTTCTAGGTTCAAATGCTAGTTAGCCCTGACACTGTGTGACCTTGGGCATATCACAACCCTTTCTGTGCCTAGTCTGTCAAATGGAGATGCTACTACTGCCAGCCTATGGTTTGTTGTGATAATTAATGAACTCATTCATATAAAATTATTTTAAAAATTATCTGATATGTACATGCTGTCAGAGCGTTAGCCACTCTTCCTAATATTACCACCAAGGCAGGACGCCAGAGTTCCTCAGGATCATGACTTCATATAGACATAGACATGCCCTATTGAATGCCTGCTGTGTGCCTGTGTTGTGTTCTCTCTTGGGGCTGGAAGAGTAAACAAGATAGCAAGATGTCTATATTTATAGAGCTGGAAGTGTATGGAGGGTAGGGGAGAGATGCAAAGATCACAGCATAAACAGAGTAAATGTAATACACGCCAGGAAGCAATGTGAGGTGCACAAGCAATGAAACAGGAGAAGGGAAGGGCACTTAACCTAGTCCTGGAGGAAAGAGGGGCTCCCCGGATATGAGAAATTCAATCTGGGATCTAAGAATCACTCACTAGGAGTTAGCCAAGGAGGTGGGGCCAGGAGCAGGGAGCAAGAGAATGGCAAGGATAAGACAGACTGGTTAGTTCATGCAGGGATTTGGAGCTAACTGAGGATTTTGAATCTTCTTTAAGGCTGCTGGGAAGGTAGGGAACATTTTCAAGGAGAGGAGTCATCAAACCCAGCTTGCATTTTGAAATGGTAATGGTAGTTTCGATGGACCAATGAGGATGCCAGAAGGCTTGCACGGGCCAGCCAGCGGCTGTTGTTAAATCTGCATGAGAGAGAAAGGCCTGGACAAGGTGCAGAGAGGTGGACCATCAGGGCTGCTGGGAAAGCAGTGCTCTCGCACTCATCAGGGAGTGAGGCCCCCAGTTCACTCCCCAGCGCCCGCAGAAAACAGAAGCAGAAGCTCAGGCAGCTTCCTCTGCTGCGCCATTGGTTTCCTCATACAATGGAGGCTGGCTTGGACATTAAACAAATGAGCAGAAAGATGGGGTGAGAGCTGCTTAGGCTTCCCTGCAGCTTCTTGGTTAATTTGTATGAGGTTCCCTGCTTGCTTCTTTCTCCCAAATTAGAATGATTTTAACGTTTAGGGAGCTACCTCGGACAGAATGGAAACTCTGCGTTCAACTGTGAATGCCCTTTTACAAAGATTTTTGCGGAGTTTTCCTTGCACATGCGCCTCTTTCTGGGGAGTGTCACTCCTTGGCATAGACATCTGCATTCCTTATTTTCTTCACACGCAGCAGGGGCTTAATAATGTCCACTCCACAAGGCGCTTAGAATAAACTGAGATGAAGAGAAGGTCGGGCCTGTGCAGGTCCTGTTCATCCACGGTGGTTCTTTCCCTTGTGGGTGCTCTGCGGATCTTCCTGGTCCCCTTGTTGCTGGGTGTGGTTGTACAATCAGTTCTGGTGAATGGGCATTGAATGGTAGCCCTCTAGAGGCTGGCACAATGTAAGGCAGTGACCACTCCACCCCTGGCCCCACTAGTGACTACTGTGAACACAACTCAGCTGCTGATCCACCACTCCGGACGTGGACTCTGAGCAGGAAGTAAGCCTTTGTCAAGTGAAGATCATGCAGTGTTTGAAATGGTGGCAAGACCGAGCCAATCTGGATAGATAAAGGGATGGAGATCAAACTGAATTTATGCTAGGGATGGATTTTGAGGAAAAACTTAAAGAATTGAGAACCAGAGGTATTTATAGAAAAACTGTAGGAAGGTAAGACCAAGATGCCTTGGCCAAAGCTAGCACATTTAACAAAAGCTTAAGGAACAAGTGGTATCTGTGCCAGGCAGACCTCTTCCCAGCTCAGTGAGTGGCGCCACCATCCCTCAATGCTCAAGGTAGAAACCAGGAGGCAGACTCCAGCTCGCATCCTCATTCCGTCTGTTCGGCTGTTCTTTTGGTTGATTCTCTAAAGCATGTCACCTCCACCATTCCCCTATCTAGACCCCACTGCTTCCTCAGCTGGACCTCCCAGTGGGTCTCTCTGAATCCACTGTGGCTTCTTACAATCTAGTCCCATGCTGCAGATGGACAGTACTTTCATCACGTCTATTCACAGCCCACCCACACTTATAGTGCCTATGAGTCCCTGCAGGTGGCCCTGCCTGCCTGTGCACCCCGCTCACTGGGGTTCTTTCCACTCTACCTGGGCATTGTGCTCAGAGCCCGTGTGTAGTGCTGCTCCCTGTTTGGAGTCTTCCTTCCCCTCCTCTTTGTAGCTCCTTTCAGCTCCTCTCCAGGCTTTGGGGCTTCTCCTAAGCATTTCCTTAGAGGCCATCCCATCGCCTGACCCAGGTGAACCCTTTTCCCAATGTCCTTCTTCCACTCAGCCCCTCGTAATTTTTTTCAAAGCCCTCATCCCACATTCCTGTTTATTTCATCTAAGCTACCTCAAGAGTCTCCAAAAGGGTATGTATGAAACCTCTTAGTCCTATGTCCCTGGCACCCTACAGCACGGTGCCTGCCATGAATAGCGTTCAATAAATTTATCAATGAACGGTAATCTTTTCACTATATATCTGTATCCCATAACATCATATTCTATACCTTAAATATATGCAATACCATTTATTTTTAAAATTGTAGTTATCAGTTCTTTCTCTCATCATAAGCTGTGTACCTATCTGAAAAGGCCCTGGGCAAGGTGGCCTAAAAGCGGTGAAGGGCAGAGACACTGAGGAATGACACTTTGGTACCTGAGAGCATACTAATTTGGGAGACTGCAGACCTCAGTTCTGCAACAATCCCTCCCTGTAGGACCTGCAGGCCTCTTCCTGCCTGAGGATTGAGAAAAGTAGATTTGGCAGCTCTGAGTTGAACCTGTGTCTAAAGCAACAGGGGTTACTAACTGAAGGCCCGTGACATAGATGAATAGGTGTGGGGCTGGAAGTACAAAAGCTCTAAATATGTAATAGTAAAATGTGCTTAAATAATGTAACATTGTGACAATAACTATATGAATCTTAACACTATTACTATTCAGTAATTGAGGTGAAGCATATTAATTGCCTGAGAATGAAAACTTGCTGTGGAATATTTCGCATAGAAAGGAAATGATTTAGGTTGGGAAATCCCAAAATATTAATAAAGTCTCTTACTCTTTGTTTCAGGGGAGAGAAAAATTTCCACATATTTTACTATATTTATGCTGGTCTTTATCACCAAAAGAAACTTTCTGAGTTCAGACTTCCTGAGGACAAACCTCCTAGGTACGTGTCAGGGGTTTTGCTTGTTAATTTTGCATGAATGCACAATTTGCAATGGACAAATTCAGAAGTCAGTGAAGCTGCTTTCCTAACTGGAAACTCCCAGTCTATTTAACCTAAATACGTAGGAGGAGGTGGCAGGTACCACACCTGACCATTTGCACTTTCTAGAATGTTGGAAAACTCAGGTGCAGCTGTTTTACCCAGCCATGTGCACCATTATTCTATTATTCCTCCTGGAGAGGAAAAGCCATTGCAAAGGAGCCAAAGTGGCACTTGTTGTGGGCTCAAGGTGCATTTTCCGAGTCAGTGCTCATGGTGTTTGGTCATACTTCATTTCATTTAGGTACATAGCTGATGAAACTGGAAGGGTCATGCATGACATCGTTTCCAAGGAGTCTTATAGAAGACGGTTTGAAGCAATTCAGCATTGCTTCAGGATTATTGGGTTCACTGAGAAGGTAAGCGATTGTCAAGAGAGAAACTCAAATGTCTTTCAGTGAATGTAAATGAAGATGTGGATGTTCTAGACTGGGGCAGGATACCTTCCAGATGCCATGGTGGTCATCTGATAAGGTCTTGCTACCCTCAGTGTCATTACCCGAAAGCTGGTTCAAGACGTAGACTCTTGAGTCTATCCAACAATGACTGAAGCAGAATCTGCCTTGGAGCAAGATGCCCAGGTGGACATAAAGAAGAGAAGCTCTTTGCCAGGATCAGGCACCTATGAGTTTTTATCACTGTCACCAATTCCCTGTAGCTGAATAATAAACACCAAGGCAATACTTCCCTTTTTTGAATTGGGGTCATTCTGATCTTCAAACTGAATTGTGAGGACTGGAGTGGTGGCTGCTCAGCAGTTACGGCGTGAGCCTGGCATGTGTGAATACACGGGTTCAAACCCCAGCACCACGTACACAACAAAGTGTCCAAGCAAAGAAAGCCTCATGAAAAACTAAATAAAATTGATTCTCTCTCTCTCTCACTGTCCCTCTCTCTTTAAAAAAAAAAAGTGAATTGTGACTATAGTATCGTAATGTATACATAACATCCAAGCCACAGAATTACATTTATGCAAATGACTCTTTGAGTATAAAGACAAATTAATTAAAACCCTTTTAGCTTTCTTGCAGTTGCTTCCTTCTCTGTGCCTACACAGCTGCATGTTTTTAACTGGAGTTCTAAGTATTACACTACTGTTATCACACTAGATACAGGTTGTCTCTATTAAATGTATGCTGTAGGCGACAGACAATATTTATAACCTTCGACTCAAATATTATTCAGTGATACATTATATCACAGCATCTTGCCTTCATACCATCAACTTTACAAAACATATAGGTTCTTTTGCTTTCCAACAAAGGGGGTAAATGACTAGAAGGTAGGCATGAGGGTTACATCTTCAGGAATTAGAATACAAACACTCCAGGTATCTTGGGAAAGCCACTCTGAATAGATTGCTAACCAATCTAACCCAAAAAGTTTGGCTAGCCCTTCCCTCCCCAGCATGGTTTATTTTTGTCATAATAATACCTCTCTTTTTTTCCATCCAGCTGTTAATTTTCTCTTTTTGCTTCCCACCAACTTTAAGCTGACGGACAGTGGAAAATCCCAAAGGTCAGATCAAAATAGAAATATATTTCCCTTGGCTCCTTAGAGGAGAAAAATTAAACAGGTTTCAGCATTGCTAAAGGAACTTTGCTATTAATTTACAGAGGCGGTTTTTTTCCAATATACATCACCAGGAGAGTCAAAGTGTAGTAGAGATGGCCGCAGAGCCATTTAAAGTCATCTGAGTCATGCCTAAGTGTTTGGGGGCATACATTCTGTAAAGGTAGAGGAGCCATACCAAAGTCAGCCCCTGGGTTGGTGATAGTTTAATCCCAGTGAATACACAGAAGGTTGTAGATTGCTGAGAAGAGGCTGCCCTTGCTCCAGCAGAAAGAACACAATGGTGCTCTTCTAATAATAGAAATATACTGCTAATAATAATAAAAACAGATGGTGTCTTTTTTAAGGTAACGAAAAAATTTTGTGGGAGAGAGAGGAATGGAGAGAGAGAGAGAGAGAATCAATTTTATTTAGTTTTTCATGTGGCTTTTGTTGCTCTGACACTTAGTTTTATAAGTGGTCCTGGGATTTGAACCCACATCCTTGCACATGCACAGAAAGCACTGTAACCACTGAGCCACCATTCCAGCCCCTTGAGGTAACAAAATTAAAAACAGAAGAAATTAAGTATATGTCCTTGAAGTAAGCCATCACTAATCCCTGTGGGAAAAAAAAGTATAGTAGAAATGAATGAGTGAATGAATGAACAAATAAATACAAAAAGAAAGAAATAAAGAAGATCATGAAAACTTTTAATTTGTGCCTGGCCTAGACTGTTAAATAGATACCCAGAGTGTAATGGCATGTCTCTGTATCTTTCCTGTGTCCAACACTAATCCATGCTTGAAACAAACCAACTTATGTCAGCTAGCAACCTTGAAAAGGTGAGAAAGAGGCTGGATCTTCGCTCTCTGACTCTAAATTTTGTGTTTATGTCTCCACAGACAACCTGTTTTGCTGAATTAACTCAGTTCACTTTGTGTTTATAAACTTAACGTAATGTGACTAAATTCAGAAAGATTCAGTAGAATGAAGTCAGGCAGCAGATGCCAAATGGCTGATGTAACAGAACTTTCTCTTAAATTTTTCTGGCAGACATTTCTGGGCAGAGCTTAAATGAACTGGTCAGTTCAATAAAAAATATATTTCCTGTCTTTTCTTAGAAGGTCATTTGTTCCCTGCAGAAATCCCTTAAGTTTTTGTCAAACCCTTAACAGCAAAATTATGACTAGCAAACCTTGTGTGGGCTCATGAGAATGAATTTTAATTCTGGGACACTGGCCAAAAGTATCGCAAGGAACACTTAACTCTGAGTTTATTGGAGAGAAACTTCCCTGGTGGAAGGAAGTGTCCACTAATGATGATGGTGCCTCACAAGGGTCTCAGGGGATTATACCTAAAATCCCATTGTGAACACCAGTGCTTTTTAACCTCTGTGTCTGGAGCCAAACCATACTGTTTTATGTTCAATATTATGCTTGCCTTGCTGATATGGGGATCATCATAACATATCAAATATACTGAGTTTTAAAATGTGTTTGTATTTAATACCACATGAAAACTTTTTGGGCAGTTGCTTTATGTGGTGGTCAAGACTAGACCCATTCTGCAGACCTCTGGATGCAAAGGTTAGGGGGAAGCCTTTGGGTTCAGAGCAAAATTTTTTCCTTTTCTTCAAAATAGATTATGAATCAATAGAGAATTGCTGAAGAGAGATTGGAGGCTTGCATGCTAACGTGTAAGTTGGGAGTCTTTAGGATTCCCGTGTCTCCACTCCGCCGATGGGATACCATTGACTTTTCAGATGCCCAGTGTTACAAACTGTGCCTAGGAGATGATAAGGCGTTGGAATAGAGCTTAGGCCCTTCAGTGGTCCTAAGGCAAGGCTCAGGGCAGAACTGGTGAAAAACTAAAGAACTCTCACAAAACAAAACAAGGTGAAGCAAGACTGAGGGGGGAAGCAAATTCCTAGGAGGCACAGGAGGGAGAGACAAACACCTGAGGTGCCTGAGGGCCAGGTCATGGGTGAGTTCAGTGAATTGGTGCCAGATTCTTCTCAACTTTCAACTTGGCCTCAAGTCTATCCAGGGAAGGCCTACACCAGTAAAGAAATGCCTTCTGAGAAGCTCCAAAGACCTTGCGTCCTACAGTGGGGCTTTGATGGGAAAATGCTCTCCCCGCTGCGTTCACTGGTGGAGAGGCAGTTCTTCCTCATCAACAGTAAATTAAGATAGCCCAGGAGGACTTTCTTAGTCTTCTTGATAATATTTCTTATTTTCAATGACGTTATTTCCTTTTGTCATAAGGAAAGTTGGAACATGATAGGAAAAAAGAGATAGCGAGATAGAGACAGGAATGGCAGAGATTCCAGAAAAGGCATCATAGTTGGAGATGAGGCAAGAGAAAACAAATGACATGAGAGGTGGAAAGACTTCCCTAGGCTGGATGTGAGCAGAAATGAAGAGAAATTTGGACAAAAAGTTTTGGGGAGGGAAGAGTCATCTCACTGATGGGCATACAACTGATTGAGCTCTGCAATGGCTGTGTATGGGTGATGTTCTGACACAAACACAGTGGTGGATGTAGGTTCTTAGGTCATAAAGGGAGGAGTGATTAACCCACATATAGGGCTAAAAGAGTTAAGTGGGGGACTCACCCAGAAATGTGCATGGGGAGCACCCTAGGGCTAATTACTCCTTAATGAAGGAGCATTGGATACTCCCTCCCTTCCCCCCCTCCCTGAACCAAGGAAGGAGACGCAAGCTACTATTAACTGCTGAGTCACACAGTGTTTGAACCTAAAAGGTCATGGTAGTTTTCCGCTTCTGCTGGCTGCCTGGACACTGTGATGAAAAGACCATTGCCAGAGAAGCAACAGGGTGAGACGCTGGCCTCAAGAGCATGGTCTTTGCCAGCCACTTTCTTTGGGGATCATTCTAGTGGTGAAATGCCTAGGAGCTTTATTTGGGGAGGTTTTGAGCCTTGTACTATAATACTGTGTTTAACTAGAGGAAATACATTTATTCCCTAAGAGTATTCCAAGTTTTAGATAACCTCTTGAGATAACTGGATGCAGAATAACAGATATAGAACTCACTGCTAGAGACTCTTTCACCCTCTTGGATCTGCCTCCCTGGAGTCACCTGATAAACTCAGCAAGGCTCACACTGTATTGATCAAGGTAATGAGGTGCTGTCATGTTAAATCCAGGAGAGTCCCAGAAAACCCATTTCGTAGGTGTTCTCCTTAGCCACTTTTAAGTTGTGTGATTAAACAGTGATTCTTGAAGTCAGAAACATGACATCTTGCCTTTGATTTAGAAGTTGGAAGAACAATATTTATCTGCAGAAGAAGCTGGCTTAGAATCCTCATTTGTCTTTGTAGCATTATCAGGTATCCAGCAGATGTCACTGTTAAAGCCTGTGTTCAGTTTTTTGGCTTTACTGAGTAATGTTTACAGGAAGGCTCAACTTGGGGGGCAATACTTTATCAATGATGTAATGACAGCTTCTATTAGTTTGCTGCTGTGTATAGTATTAAATCAAGTAACCTGCCTAAGTATTTTTTTGTGGAAGTAATTTTCTCTATCTATAAGCATAAAATGCAGAAATTTTCTTGCTAAGTATTTCATTGTTTCACATACAGAAAAATGTAAATTCTAAAATAAATACATAAACTCTATTTTCAAAAACCATTGATGCTACATAAATATTGTTTTCAATGTAAAATATGACTTAGATCATCTGAATTGTTTTTACTCACATTTCTGACACCAGGTATATGAGGTTTTCCCGACTCACCCCCCCCCCCAAATAATTCTCTGGCACCAGCTTAATGTCTTACAATTCAATTCAATTCTATCTACCTGGAGTTAGCATGAGAACCCACAAGACTGTCCCCACTTCACACAACAATTGCAAGTCCCAGGCCTCCCATAGGTTTGGCTGACTGGTTATAACTTAGAGGTTACCATGACTCTTTCCAGGTTTGATAATTTGCTGTAATGGTTCACAGAACTCCGGAAAACACTTTACTTACTATTACAGATTTCTTATAAAAGATGAAATTCAGGAATAGACAAATGAAAAATGCAAAGTATACAAAGAGCAACAAATATAGTAAAGGGCTCAGAGTTTCCATGCCTCTGGGCAGCCAGCCTCCCTACACCTCCATGTATTCACCAACCTAGCAGCTCTCAGAAGCCCGCTGTTTCAGGATTTGTAATGGAAGTTCCATTAGGTATGCATGACTGATGGATTGTTGGCCACTGTTGACTCACTCACTCTCTGGCCTCTCCCCAATTTGATGGGGAGTCACATTCCTTGGGTGACAACTCCCCATCTGGACTCTATATAAAGACCTATTAACACCTTATTAGCCTAAACTCAGGTGGGGTTGAAAGATATTTGTCACCAATAACAAGACTCCTGTCACCCATACAGTTACAAGGATTTTAAAAGCTCTTGTGCCAGGAATTGTTAAGGGTCAAATACATACTTCTCACTATATCGCAATAACAGATAATTTCTAGTGAGTCTCAAAGTATTTCCTGACTTCATTCATAACTACATGCTGCATCACAGCTGAGATGTTCTATAAGCAATCATGGTATGTCCTCCCAACTATTTCATAAAAGCTACACTTGAAAGAAGTAAAAGGAACATCTCTCTCTGTCTCTCTCTCTCTCTCTCTCTCTAAACAAGAAGGCCAGTGAGAGAACGAGAGAGTCAATTTTATTTAGCTTTTCATGTGGCTTTCGTTGCTCTGACACTGTTGTGTAAGTGGTGCTGTGGTTTGAACTTGAGTCCTTGTGCATGCGAGGCAAGCTTAATTAGATTAATTAGATTAAAGGACCATAACTGAATTTGGGAGCTGGCGTTAGTTAGGGTCAAACAAACACTAAAAAGTGGCTTAAAGAACAAAGGTCAGTTCCCTCTTATACCACCATTCCAGGGAAGGAGGATCAGGTTGCAGAGCAACTCTATTCCATGTGATCCATCGTTGGTCTAAAGTGTCCTTGTCAATGGTGTGGTTGAGGCTGGGTTGCTGGGTGGAAGAAAGTGTGGAGAGGCATGCTCACTCCCATAGGCCTGCGCCTAGAAGAGGCCCACATGGTTCTGCCTATTCATCATTATAATTTAGCTAATTGCACCACTAACTGCAAAGCGGTTGGAAAATTTGTGTATGTCTAGAAGAGAAGGGAGAATGGATTTTGATGCATAACTCAGTTTCCACCAGCAGCCTACTGACTCATTGGTTTGATTGGCAATGACCTTCAAATGTGGTTCTCTATGTCCTTTTCAGGAGGTGCATTCAGTGTACAGAATTCTGGCTGGAATTTTGAATATTGGGAACATTGAGTTTGCAGCTATTTCCTCTCAACACCAAACTGATATAAGTGAGGTGCCTAATGCTGAAGCTTTGGAAAATGGTAATTATTAGATGCTTCTGTGCTGTGTTGCCAAGTAATGTTTCTTTCACTTTGGTACTTTTCCAAAATCTGTAGAATATATGGCAGCTGTCACTGATTCTACTCGTTTGGGTGTTTTCACTAAGCAATATTTCCCAAAGAATATCCTATGGAACATCAATGTTCTTCCCATAGACTGAAAATAGGTGTCCCACCAAAAAGAATTCCACGGCAGGTAACTTTGGGCAGTGGTTCTCAACCTTGGCTGCATTTGAAAATCATCCTCAAATGTTTTGAAAAAAAAAATACAGGAGGTTGGTCCACACTGTGAGTCCGTGGAATCAGCATCTGCAGGACAGAAAGCAGGCACCTGTTTATTTTTAAACTTTTATGGGTAATTATGTTGGCACAAAGAAGGAGTATTCTCAGTCCATAAATAAACAAGCTGATTTAAACACAGTAAAAATCCTTTCTGTGGGGCTGGAACAGTGGCTCAGCGGTTATGGCGCTTGCCTGGCATGCACAAGGACGCAGGTTTTAACCCCAGTGCCGTGTACACAATAAAGCATTGGAGCAATGAAATCCACATGAAACACTAAATAAGATTGATGTCTTTTTTAAAATCCTTTCCGTGTTAAACTGCAGCACTTTTAGGGCCTTTAACATACTGGTAGTGTACTTTGTGACTCTCTAAGAGAAGACTATAGTCTATGGCTGTCCCTCTAGCTTATTTAATAAAAGACCACATCCTCTCCATCCCCTTTTTTCATCAGACACCTATAAAGAACTATCAGATCGGTTTTAGAACTACCCTGTGGGTCTGGATGCCTCCTGAGGCCAGGGACCCAGCTTGTTGGTCTTGGCTCTGAGGTACCTGGGATGGAGCTTGGCACCTAGTAGATGTTGAATAAATGCTGACCAATTGACTGAAGGAAGGTATGGCCACATTCCTCTGCATCATACTTACCTTTTGTTCCAGCTGCCTCTGTTCTCTGCATCAGTCCTGAAGAGCTGCGGGAGGCCCTCACATCCCACTGTGTGGTCACACGGGGTGAGACCATTGTCCGTGCCAACACTGTGGACAGGGCTGCGGATGTCCGGGATGCCATGTCGAAAGCTCTGTATGGGAGGCTCTTCAGCTGGATCGTGAATCGCATCAATACTCTCCTGCAGCCGGACAAAAACATATGGCAAGTTCCTCCAGAGCAAGCAGAGG
>PVKS010004632.1:72108-91606 GCA_004027875.1 Aplodontia rufa
GCCAACGAGCAAATCCAGTACTATTTCAGTCAGCATGTTTTTGCTCTTGAGCAGGTAAGAGTGAACTCTGAAGTTACTAAACCTGGAGGGACAGGTATCTCCAAACTGTCCACAATTTGAAGCAAAAACCCTGTTAGTCAGGCCAACTGGTAAAAGACTTTGAACCACTGATAAGATGGTCCTGTCAAAATAAAGTTATCTAAATTTAGTCTGAAAAAAAGTCTTGATTTCTGTGGATAGGTACATTTCCTTACTTGACTAGAGTTGGTGACAAGCCAATTATTTAAATCTTGCTTCAATATTCTTTCATGCATCTTGCCTGAAATACTTTATTCTCTTCTGTTTTAACTAAAAATATCTATTATTGTATCCAAAATGACCCAGGCTGATCTTGAACTCAGGACAGTAGGTTCTTAACACCCACACTAGCCATCCCTATGTCCCATCTCCTCTGCACCAGATTTCTCAGTACCTGGAGCAAATTAAGATCTGTTTATGGGTTTCTTTCTTTCTTTTCTTTTCTTTTTGTTTTGAGAGAGAGAGAGAGAGAGAGAGAGAATGAGAAAGAGAGAATCAGTTTTATTTCGTTTTTTATATGGCTTTCACTGCTCCAACACTTTGTTGTATACATGGTGCTGGGGTTCAAACCCACATCCCCATGCATGCCAGGCAAGCAACGTAACCTGCTGAGCCACCGCTCCAGCCCCTTTGTGGGTTTCCAGAAAAAGAATTCTTTCCACTCTGAGCTCAGTGGTAAGTACTATACAGTGAGAAGCTTGTGAACTTGAGGGATGCCCTTCTCCTGGGGCAACAGCCTACACAGCAAAGTCCATTCCACTCCAACCCTTACTTAACCCAAGCCTTCCTTCTGGGTGAAAGAGACACACTAACAAACATTCTGAACAAGCCTGCTGGGTGCAGGGACAGTTGTTTTAATGCAACTAGGAGGGCATGAACACTATGCTGTGATTAGATAAATACAAAGGCACTGAGTGAAAATACTGTTTCAATATTGGATCAACCTGCAGAGCATGGCTCACCTGCTCTCCCTGCACACAACTTAACTTTTCTTCCATCCATTTTTCTCCCTGGGGAAATCTGGCGTTTTTCTAGCCCAGAATGATTCCTTTATAGAATATAGAAATCTTTCTTCCTGTTTTAAATGAAATTTGTCACCAAGCTAAAATTTTTTCAGCTTTACTTTTTGCTGATATTTAGATATTTATCTATTTAGATAATATTTATCTATTTAGATAATATTTATCTATTTAGATAATATTTATTTAATAATATTTAGATAATATTTATCTATTTAGATAATATTTATCTATTTATCTATTTAGATAATATTTATCTATTTATCTATTTAGATAATATTTATCTATTTAGATATTTATCTATTTAGATATTTATCTAAATTAGGAACTCCTGAGTCCGTGTTTGGGCAAGAGTTTTGCTGACTGCAGTTGTCTGCCACAGGCCACAAGCCACACTTAAAGGCACAGCTTCAACAGTATGAAATGCAGATTCCTTTACTGCACACATAAAACTCACCCTGTCTTCCACATGCATTTAAGGTTGTCAGAAAGTCAAGGTCAAAGTATCCTGGTGGTACTGAGGCCAGTTTTGGGCTGCAGAGATTCACAATCCGCTTCCCTCCAGATGGAGTACAAGAATGAGGGCATTGATGCCATCCCTGTGGAGTATGAGGACAATCGTCCACTCTTGGACATGTTTCTCCAGAAGCCCCTGGGCCTGCTTGCACTTTTAGATGAGGAGAGTCGATTTCCCAAAGCAACAGACCAGACCCTGGTCGGTAGGTAACTTTTGGGAGGGGTGGGGAGCATGGAGCATGCGTGCTTAGAATAGAACTTGGTTCACATCATCAAGTGAATATGTTTTAATGAGTATACCCTATATATTTTGGCTACCTGGTGGGTTGCAAAAATACAGATCCTGTTTTTAATTGAATTGCAACATCCTGGCAGAATTTATATCTTAAACTCATTACCATCCCTAAACCTTCCTTGCCTTCCTATTCTCACCAACACAAATGCTGTTACTCTATGTCCATTTAATGTTTGTCTGTAATATTGTCACAATTTGCCAAGATGAGTTTAAAGTGGAGCCACCTGCCTTCTGTGGGATATGTGCATGGTTGCCAGGCTTAGGGTGTCCTCAGTATGCTTGCCTGGGGCTCTTAGGGTCTGCAGGAGGACATACCATCTTACAGCACAGCCTGACACTCAACAACCAAGCAAAGGCAAGATGGGAAATACCCATCCTGCAGGTGATCGCTTCCAGCCTTGTATATATGGAAATAATATTGGAATGGCGGAAAGTCATTATTCTGGGTCTCTTACGGCTTGAGCATATTGTTGTGTACAATTCATATTATAATTTTTCCACATGAAAATCCATGCAGATAAATTCGAAGATAATTTGCGATGCAAGTACTTCTGGAGGCCCAAAGGAGCGGAGCTGTGCTTTGGCATTCGGCACTATGCTGGACAGGTAAGGTGAGCGCGAGTCTAGGCTGACGGTGATGATGGAAAAGTGCTGTCCCTGAAATCACTTGCAGATCACATCCTCCTTTTAATTCTCCTTGTACCCCTAATCATGGTTCCCCAGCTTTTCCAGTGGTGCCACTCACAGAAAGTTACCTCTTGGCATAGAAGCAATTTCTTGATGGGGTGGCCCACAGAGCTGCCATCTGCTCCTCACCTGAAGGCTGGCCTAGGACTGACAGCTCTCCAGCGAGCAGTCGCATTACAGCTTTCATGGTGCTTTGTGGTAAATGTTCACATTCTAAAGCCGTTTGGAGATGCATAGCTAGAGCAGGAGGGTTAAGATCACCGCGGGGCTCAATTTTCAGCACTTTAAACATATGTCTACAGGCTACCAGGAAAGGTGCAGATGAAAGGGGGAATATTTCGCTTCATCATCCAGATGTTAAGCTTCTACAACGTTAACTGAAGTTTCCACTTCTCACGCATACGCCTCCGTCTCAATGTCAAGTTCCTGAAACAGATCAGTGACTGATTCAGGAAATTCCCCAGTCACATAACCAACAACTCTTTGCTCGTGTTACTTCCAAAGGAACCAACTGAATATGGCTAATTGGTTCATGTGGGATTTGTTGAGGCTCTGGATCCAGAAAATGGGTAGGAGTTCAATAAAAGGCATTTGGGATTATTTAGTTGATATAACATGAATCAAAATTATCTTTCACATACATATTATGACACTGAAACTAATTTTGCTAATTGGATGCTGACCAAAAGGCAATTCTAATCTAGGACAGTGGATCATGTTTTCCTCTACACAGTATTTTACACTACTTTGGATCTGTTAGAAATCGTGATATAGTTTTTGCCCTTAACCATTTCATTTACCTTAACACTGATGCCTGACTGCATGTTAATGTCCTCTGAGTCGGACATTAACATGCATCTACCCAGCATCTACCCAGATCCCCTCCCCATTCTCTCTGCCTCTGATTCCTGCTCTCTTCCTGTCACCTCTTTTTCTATCTCATCCTTTTATGCCCATCTATTCCACTTTCCCACTCTTCTTCCCTCTTTCTCCTTCTTTCCTTTCTACCATCCCTTTTTTCCTCTGGGCTCTTGTGTCCTTTACTGAATTCATGTACCCTTCAAAGCTTATTTGTAGACTAAGGTTGCTCTGGAATATTCCTTGAAATTTTTCTGACGTGGGTCCCCTTTGTTCTGAGAACCAAGATGCTCAGTTGGTTCTCATCCTCGAGTGCTGACTCATATGCCCTGTGGGTGACTTGGAGGCAGCGAGTGTGGTATTATGAGCACCAAGCCGAGCTGCCCGAGTCTGTTTGGTGCTAGGGCCTCACACAGGCTAGGCAAGTGCTCTACCTCTGAACTACACACCCACTACTGCCCACTGCTCATGTTATCCAGCCTCTTTAGTCTCTGCTTGCCCACCAGTAAAATGGAGATAACAATAGTGTCTACCTCAAAGGATGGATGCTTTGCACAGTGTCCAGTATATTTTAATAATTATTCTGATGTGATGTTCCTTTGATAGGACTCTTACCTGGACAAGAAGCTAAAATAAATTGGCCTGTCAAAATTACAACTTTACCCTTTATCTGGTGAATAGAATTTATTTATTTATTTATTTTAATTTTTATTTAATTTTTCATGCGGCCTACGTCGCTTGGACACTTTGTTGTGTACGTGGTGCTGGGGTTTGAACTCGTGTACTTGTGCATGCCAGGCAAGCTCTGTAACTGCTGAGCCACTGCTCCAGCTCTGGTGCAGAGAATGAATTTATTTATTTAAATAAATAAATAAGGATCGAACTCGGGGCCTTGTGCATGCTAGGCAAGAGGTCTGCCACTGAGCTAAATCCCCAACCCCTGGTGCATAGAATTTAAAAGCCTACTGTGTCAAGATGAGTTTCTATACAGAGGTCAACAAGGACTGACCAGACAGCTTATCAGAGTCTCCAGAGAGATGGACAGTGGCCTTGGCTAACTTGCCATTTGCTGTTCCTGTTGCAGGTATTATATGATGCTTCTGGGGTTCTTGAGAAAAACAGAGACACCCTCCCTGCTGATGTGGTTATAGTCCTGAGAACTTCGGAAAACAAGCTTCTTCAGCAACTCTTCTCAATCCCTTTGACCAAAACAGGTACCTGGAACTTCCTGACAGCCCCTGTCCTGATGTTTATACAAGCCTAGGTGGTGTTTTCCAGTTAGTGTCTCAACACTGCCACATCTACACTACCAACATTGAACTTCTTTAAACAGGGTTCCTCTAAATGCAAGAAAAGAACATTGATTGTTTCTTCTGTAATTTAACTGTACAGCAGAGGTATAAATGTGCACATGCATATACACCACATTTCACAACACCAACTCTTAGACTCGGACTTCTCATTTTCTCTGCCTGTCTCTTCTTGTCTGTTTGCAGTGCTGAGGATTGAACCCAGAGGCTGGCACATGGTAGGCAAGTCCCCCTGCTGCCTCTTTTTAATCTTCTACTTATAAAGCCATATATTACCCTTAATTCATGCTTAGCTTTCTAGGGTACTCTCAGTTTACCTAGAATTATTGGGGAGATGATTTCTATTCATGTGTGACTCTGGGTGAAGGGAGTTTATCAAAGTCAACAGATCATGGAGCCTCAAGGTTACATGGTCCAATTTGCCACCCAATCAGCCTCTCTCTACCATTCTCCTAATCAGCTGGAAAATACATGGCCTTCCCGACTGACCGTCAACTTTTTGTTTGGTTGCTCAGTCAGTCCTCATGCCAGGAAGCAGGAAACTAAGGCCAAAGACAGGAACTTCCAGGTCTTTGCTGTTTTGCCAAATGGATTCTGATTGGGTCAAGCTCCTCTGGTTTACCTGGGGTTTGGTGCCTTTGGCTGAGCAGCCAGCACTCTCCTCCCAGCTCTGCTTTCAAAGGCTTCATGTTTTTTGAGACTATGTATGGAAATTGCTGAGGATACGCTTTTATTTTCTCATCATTTCCTCCTCTTTCCATGTCCCTCTTAAAGTTGTTGGCACTCTGTCCAGCACGGGATGTTTGTATGCAAGGTCTTGAAAGGAAAAGCCTGGTCACAGAAAAAAGCAAGCTGCAGTCTCCAACCTTTGCTTCATCTTAACTTGCAGGAAAGTTGAAGCCAGACTCTTAACTTTCTTCACACATCTTTCTATACTCAAAACTAGTAGCAGGAGCCCCTCAGAAGGCCACTCTCCAGTGTCCTCTCCAGAGCCTCCTTGAGTGCAGCCAGGATTTAATTTATTAGGGGTCCCTGGGAGCTCTGGGCACATGTGGACAGGGCTGGCCAGTGTTTCCTCACTGTAGACTCTGGGCACAGGCTCCTCCTGAGGCAATTTCTGTGTAGAGTCAGAGACATGGCCTTTATTGATAGAGGACATACTCTCTGAAACAAACTGTATCCCAGTGACTCTCCATCTGGCATTTACTCTCTCTCAAATGCGAGTAACGACTTGTCAAATCTGTTCACAAATTGGGAATTTCTGATTTTTCAACCTTTGCCAAAATGAAAACAAGCTCGTGGCCCGAGCCACTAGGTGGCGCTACTCAGAACGCAAGGCTCCGCAGAGAGCCTCCCGCTCCTGCTTTAAATGTGGAGAGAGGAACAAAGAGGCTGCCCCCCCGCTCCCCAAAGCGCTTGTAGTTTTTCTGAATCTTGCCTTGTAACTGCCCTCCTCATCACCTGGATGAAACAAAAGTGGGGATGGATGGGGCGCGGAACTGGAACAACCGTGATGTCCTTTCAGGCTCCTTTGTGTTCCCGACTTGCACATTATGCATAATGATTTCTTTTGAAATCCTAAGCTTGATTTTCTCCCATGTTGAGTATAATTAGGGAGCCACGTATAAACATCAAAACTAATAAGCATGATTCTGTGTTCCTTTTCTGGAATTATTCATGTCAAAAGGCATTCATTTAACAAACACTGAGCAGCTTTTGGTAACAAGGCGTTGTTTAGGCAACAAAGGGGGCTTCCCAGGTAATGTCCCTGTGCCATAAAGCAGCTAGAATTTTCTTTTACCATCACTTTCTGTGAAGGTAAAAGAAGTTGGACAGTTAGTCCTCTCCTTATCAAAATAGTTGCCCTCACATCTTAGTTCCATAGTGGCTGTACCCTGTGTTCCCTGCCAGAATGTTAAGCTTCTACATTTTAAACCATCTATCGCTGTATTTTTGGTTTTATTATATTAAAAGCTTTGATAGTGAGAAGACTTCACTGGACCAAAATAGGTTGTACTGTATTCGCTAAAATTGTAGATATTTGTTCCAGGCACATGCCTGCCCCTTACAAAGAAGAAAGTAGTTGTATATTCCTGCTGAAAGCAAGGTGCCATGCAACCTGGAGTTGTACACATGAAATATCAGAGCAATGAAAGCCACATGAAAACTAAATAGAATTGATTTTTTTTCCTCTCTCTCCCTGTCCCTCTCCCTTTAAAAAAAAAAAAAGTTAATTGGGCAGTGCACAGTGGTACACGCCTGTAATCCCAGCAACCTGGGAGGTTGAGGCAGGAGAATCCCAAGTTCAAAGCCAGCTCAGCAACTTAATGAGACCCTAAGTGACTTAGCGAGACCCTGTCTCAAAAATAAAGATGGGTTGGGGATGTGGCTCAGTGGTTAAGCTCCTTAGGTTCAATCCCCAGTACCAAAAAGAAAAAGAAAACAAAATAAAAATAAAAACTAGGGCTAGTTCAGTGAGCATAGATATTATGGAGAATTAATTTTATAAGCCCCTTTGTGATATGAACTATGAGGAAGAAGGAAAATATCAAAGTTGGGAGGACTTGGGGACCACTAACCCCAAACTTAAAAACAGGTCCAACGTTGTATTCCTCAATGTTGAGAGGAGAGAATGTTTGTTGAAAAGGTTCCTAAGGGATGTTGGCAATGCTCTGATCTCTGGCTCCCGATCTCAATGGTGTTCTCATCGATGCTTGCTTTATCGTGATTATGCTGCATGTCTATGTCTGTACATTCTATTTTATAGTGATATAAGTGTTCTCCCACAAAAGGTAAGGAAGGCCCCTTAAAATGTAAAGAAAAACTTTTATTTCTTTATCAAAGAATTCCTTCCAGTTAAGCCAAGGGCTCCCAGTAGCTACACTACAGCTGTCCTTCACTTTCAAGAAGTGGCATTAGAGAGCCTCAGGTTGACTTTTCTGTCTCTTCAAGCTAGCATCCTATTTGGGTTGCTGGGTAAGAAACACTGCCTTCATTAGTAGATATGATAAGGAAGTATTGGGGCTTGGTTTAATTTCTTTTTTTAAATACCTGTATATGTTCAGTATAGATGTAAGTTTTATTTTTTTTAAAGAGAGAGGAACAATGAGATAGAAAGAATCAATTTTTCATTTAATTTTTCATGTGGTCTTTGTTTCTCTGACACTTTGTTGTGTATGTGGTGCTGGGATTTGAACTTGCATCCTCACTCATGTCAGGCAAGCACCGTAACCTCTGAGCCACCACTCCAGCCCCTGTTTTAATTTCTTATCAAAATTGAGAGGATAAATGTGCAGTTGTGTTAGTTAGCTTTCCTTTACTATAATAAATACCTGAGATCATCGACTTATAAAGAGAAAAGGCTTATTTTGGCTTGCAGTGTTGGAGGTTTCAGTCCGTGGTCAGTGGACTCTGTTGCTTTGGGCCTATGGTAGCTTATCATAGTGGGAGTGCTTGGCAGAGAAAACTCATTCACCTCATGGTCGCAGAGTGAGGGAAAGGGGAGAGACCAGGGTTCCATAATCCCCTGTGAGGGCAAGCCCTGAGTGACCTAAAGATCTCCAATGTGGCTCCGACTCTTAAAGACTCTATCACCTCCTAAGAGTGACAAGCTGGGACCAATCCTTTAACATATGGGCCTTTGGGGGACATTCCAGATCCAAACTGTAGTAGTAAGTGTAATATTAAATCAGAAATAGTAACCTGTGTGGCTCTCCCTGTTTTCTGCCCCATCTTTCCTGCTCATGTGGCACATTCAACAGTACCGAAGAGACTGAACTTGTGAAGTGCAATCATGAGGCCCAGGGTTGCCAGGAGGTCAGGCTCTGCCCGGGCTCCTCCCAGGTTTCTGCAGCTCCTTTCCACCAGCCTCTTACATCTGACAGTAGAGACGCCAGTTCCTGAAGGGCACTCTCATTCCAAGGTCCTCGGTGACAATAGGGTAAATGGAGGCAGCAGTCGATGTGGACGCTCTCTTCTCCCCTCTCATGCCAACACAACCATCCTTTGGCCTGCAGAGGGGCCATTTCAGATGGGGCAAATTTTTCTTTATAATCCTTTCTATTGATAGGAAATTCTCAGGAGATTTTTTGAATGAAAATTCAGTGTGGCGCCATCATTACTTTCTGACCCTTCAGTTGGGACTTTTCCATCTGAATGATGCAGGTAGGAAAACTCTAAAAGGAGAGATGTCATAACAAGGTTTCATGGCACATTTTCCTGTTTGGAGAATGTTCTACCTGCTATTAGTAAGCTTCAGACAAGTTCAAAACTCAGGAGAGAAGAGAAGAGGTTTCAAAAAGAACTTGGAAAATTCGTGTGTCTTTGATCCATGAATTCTGACTTCCAAATAGTAGTTTGGAGGGTTTTAAAGGAGTTGGGAACTTTGGAGAAACTAGAAGAAATACAAATGACACCAAGAGAATGTTCTTAGAACTTCAAATCTGATTTTGCTTCAGAACCTGGAGATGAGTTTTATTACCACTGCTTTCTGTCCAAGGACTCTCAGGTCTTGACCTTGGAATTTGATTTACAGTGAAAGTCAGTAGTAAAGTCTCTCTTCACTTCCATTTGCTCCCCTCCTTATTTGAGGGGGACAAGAAGAGCCTGGATCTTATGATGTCTTTAAAGCACTTTAACACCATCTCTGCTAAAGTCTTTGATGTCAGTGATCCCATTCTTGGTTCTATAACTCCCAAAGTCAATGGCATTAGCCCTTAAAAGGATGCCTTTTGGTAATAATCTCTGAGTTTTGTTTTGTTTTCCCCTATGATTGTTCTCTGTCCTGGAATCCAGCAAAAGGGTCTGGTAAAGTCAGGCGTGGTGGTGCATGTCTATAATTCCAGTAGCTCAGGAGGCTGAAGCAGCCTCAGCAATTTAGTGAGACCCTGAGCAACTTAAGTCCCTCTCTCAAAATTAAAAAAATAAAAATGGGTTGGGGATGTGGCTCAGTGGTTAAGCGCCCCTGAGATTAATCCCTAGTACCAAAAATAGGCGAGGGGGGTTGGTAGATGACCTGAATCAAAACAACAAAGTTTCAGACATGGAGAGGGCCCAGCTCTTCCTGAAATGGAGGCTCAGATGAGACAATTCCATCCAGGATCCCTGGGGAGTGAGCTTCTTTCCGTATGAGGCCTGCTTCTCTCTGTTTGAGAATATGTCTCACTCAACAGATAATTATGTATTTGGTATCTGTTGAAATATGCATAGGTGTTTTATAGGAGGAATAGAAGAGAAGTCCTAGCCAGAATGGTCAGAGACAAACAGTGCCAAATCCAAAAATGTATAAAAGATGATAAAAAATATAAATCATGAATAGGTATATTAGTCAATAAGTGGGGCAATATACATAGTAGGTCTGTACAAATAAAAAGAGGGAAAAGTCAAGAAATGTGATGGGTCAACATGAGGAAAGAGTTCTTTTAATGAAGAAAAGCTTTTTGGGAGATTTTTTTTCCCTTTTAAATAGGAGAATAAAGAAAATTTGGCATTCTGGAATAATGTAGCATTCTAAGCCAGAGTCTATGGCACTGGAAGGGAGAGTGACGTGAAAGAGGATGATTAAGTGCATAGGACCTAAGGAAAGGATTCTCAAAGCAGAGGGAGGGTGTGAGGAGAAAGCAGGATAGGAAAGGGATGGCAGGGTGGCTTGCGATGCTGATCCGACTGCTGTAGGCTGTCAGTGTGGGCCTCTGAGCAGAACAGCTTTAGGATACAACAGGCTCATTTGAGCAGGGGTGTTAAAGACCCACTAAGGCGAGCCCAGGTGTACCCAGGCATCTGTGTATGCAGGCATGTGAACAAATGCTCAATAAATATGTTTCCATTCCAGATTTAGATCTAGGGTCCAGTTTGAGTTAATTTTTGTATAAAGTGTGAGGTGGAAGTTCACTTATTTCCCCTAGTTGACCCAAAACTGTTTGTTGAAATAACTATTGAATTTGTTTTGTACCGTTGTAAACAAATCAATTGATTATTATTTGTGGGTCTGTTTCATTGATCTATGTGTCCACCTCTTCACCAAAACTATACTGTATTAACTATTGATCTTTTATAGTAGGTCTTATAATCAAGTAGTATGTCCTTCCCTGAACTTTGTTTTTTTCAAAATTGTTTAGGTAATCCCAGTTCCTTTGCCTTTTCATGTAAATTTTAAATTCAGCTTATCTATAACTACAAAAACTTCTGCTGGAATTTTGGCTGAAATTATATGAAATATATAGATCAGTTTGGGAAGAATTTATATTATTGGTATGTTGAGTCTTCCAATCCATGGATATGTCTATTTAGTTGATTCTTCTTGGATTTCTTTAATCAGCATTTTATTGTTTCCAGCATACAAATCCTGTAAATATCTTCTTAGATTCATATCTAAGTATTCTAATTTTTAGAACTAGCATAACTTTTTATTTTTTTTAAATTTTCAACTGTTCATTGCTAGTTTATAGAAATGTAATTGATTTCCATGTATTGACCACACCCATGCTAACTCATTTATTTGTTCTAGGAGTTCTTTGCATTTTTGTTTTAGTTTTGTAGATTCTTTGGGATTTTTTTAAATTGAAAAGTCATGTTGTCTATAAATGAGAACACTTTCATTTCTTCCTTTCTAATTATATGCTTTTTTTTTCCAAGAGAGAAGGACAGTGAGAGAGAGAGAAAGAGAGAATCAATTTTATTCTATTTTTCATGTGGCTTTCATTGTTCTGACACTCCGTTGTGCACATGGTGCTGGGGTTCAAACTCACACATGCCAGGCAAGCAACGTAAGCACCATAACTGCCAAACCACTACTCCAGGCCCAATTATATGCTTTTTTATGCCATCTTTCACTGTCTAGGACTTTGAATACAATGTCAAATAGATGTGGTATAAGACCTACTCACTTTCTTCCTGAACTTGGAGGGAGGGAGAAACTTTCTAACTTTCATGATTAAGTAAGATGTTAGCTGTGGGTTTTGTATACCATCCCTTGCACTTGCTGTTTCCTCTCTCTGGAACATTTTCCCCTAAAACATACTTAAGCCTAGTTTCTTTTCTTCCTTCAGATCTTTTCTCAAAATCCACCTTTCCTAGCTACCATAAAATGACAGTTTAGTGAGCGTTTTATATTCCTATTCCTGTTTTATTATTCTCCTTAGGACTTATCCCTACTTTATCTACCATGTGCATTTTACTCATTTATTTTATTTCTCTCTTTCTTTGCTATAATGGGAGCTCCAAGAGGATAGGGGATTTTTATCTGATGTATCCATTACTGTGTCCTCAGATTCCTCAGATACTTGAACAATGCCTGGCATATAGCAGAATCTCCATATATATTTGCTGAATAAATGAATAGATGTGTAAATGAAATCTACTCATACCTGCATCTATACCTCTTTTCTCTCTCCCTTCTCATCTAAAGGCTTGGGCTGTCTCTGCTCGTATTCCAGGACGGCTCTCTACTTCTTCACTCCTTCCTTTCACCTCCACGAGGTCTTTGAGTCTGTCCTCTCTGCATATCTATTTATTCTTGTCAATGTGATTGTTCTCATCAATATGTATCTCCCATCTTTCTGAGGCTTTGTTGTGGGTGGAATTGTGTCCCCTCTGTAAATGATATGTTGTATTTTTAATCCCCAGGAACTCAGAATATAGCCTTATTTGAAAATAGAATATTTACAGAGGCAGTGATTTTAAAATGAGTTCTTTAGGGTGGCCCTCTAATCCAATGACTGGTGTCCATATAAAAAGTAGAAATTTGAAAACACACACACATACACACATGGGTACACCATGAGAGTGATTCACCTATAGCACCCCTTCGCCTGTACGTCCCCCTCCTGGCTCTGGTTCTCCTCTCACCTCATATAGTCTAACGGCTCAACTGCAGCCTTTAAAAATACAAATCAGGTCATGCCACTCACCTATATAAACCTTCCAGTGGATCCTCATCACATTTCCAAGAAAATCTCAGCTCCTTGCCTACCAACTACTGCATGATTTTTCTATGCCTGCCTTTGTTCTCTTTGAACTCTTCCACTCACTCTCTGTCCTCCTTCTGCTCCTCAGATATCCCAAGCCTTTTTCTGACTGCTCCAGCCACTTGCTTTGTCTAGAACATTCTTTCCCCAGATCCTTATCATAGGTCTTTCTCTAGCTTGTGATTCAGAATTTAGTTCAAATGGCACTTCCAAAGAGAGCTTTCTCTCTCCACCCAGTGGAAAGTAGCCCCACACTTTCCCCACTCTATCATATTAGCTGCCTGTCTCCGTCAGAAGCTGATAGGTTTCTATCTCTTGCTTTCCCCACCCCCATGCTAGTCAGCAAGCAACTTGATGGTAGAGTGCATACGGGTCCTGTAAGTCTGAAATGCAGCAGAGCCCGGTGCCTAGAAAGTACTCAAAAAATAATTGTTAAAGAACTCAGTAATTCCTGCAAGATAGAAGCTAAAGTTGAAACCCATTCTTTTTTTTTTTTCTTTTTTAAAGAAAGAGGGGACAGTGAGAGAGAGAGACAGAGAGAATCAATTTTTATTTAGTTTTTCACGTGACCTTCGTTGCTCTGAGACTTCATTGTGTAAGTGGTGCTGGGGTTTGAACTCGCGTACTTGTGCATGCCAGGCAAATGCCATAACTGCTGAGCCACCGCTCCAGCCCCTGAAACCCATTCTTGACTCCTAAGGTCTGTACTAGTCTGCTAGGATTGCCTTATCAAAGTACCCCCAACCATGCTTCAACAGCAGAAATGTATTGTCTGAGTCCAAGGGGATGGCAGGATTGGTTCCTTCTGGAGGGCTCCAAGGGTGTTTGTTCCATCCTCTCTCCTTGCTTCCAGTGACTTTCTCACAATCTTTGCTATTCCTTGGCTTCTGTACAACCCCTATATCTGCCTTCATCTTCATATGGTGTTCTTCCTGTGTGTCTGTGTCCAAGTGTCCCCTATTCATAAGGACATTAATCACTATTGAATTAGAGTATAACCCCACCTAAAATATTAATCTGCAAAAACCTTACTTCCAAATAGGTCATATTCTGAGGTTCTTGGGGTTAGGACTTCAACATATGAATCTTAGGGTAGCGAGACACAATTCAACCCATTACACACTCTTTCTGAGTAGCAGATGGGGGCTCAGAGAGTTTCGAGTCTTGGGTACTAATGTCGCCAGCCCAGGCCTATTTTGCACCCCCCACTCCACCAGTATGACAATCATTGAAACAGTAAGTTCTGCTAAAGAGAAAGAGTTTGTTTACAAGGCAGTCAAGAGTGAAAAATAGGGTACCCAAGTTCAAATCTGCCTCCCTGGGGATAGGACTTGGGGAGGTTGTGGATTTAGGCTTAGGGAAGGGTGATTGGAGGTTAATTAAGAGCAGATGACCTGGGGTAAGTCTAGAGGATTTTTTCAGTAATTAAGAGCAGGTGTTATTCAGGTCTTCCCTGGGTTTCACAGTGGCAAGAAGGGAGTGGGGCAGTGAGCCCTGGGCCTGGGGGGAGAGGGGAACAAAGGCTCACACTTGTGGGTTTGAATTGCTTGACCATGTGGGGTACAGGAGGCTTTAGTGAAGTCAGGCCTTGTTTGACCTTCACATCATGGGCAGGGTATTATCCTGAGAAAGTCCAGGGTTGCCCACCCTTAGGCCAAAAGAGACAGGAAGCCTGTTTGTCCTTGGCTGGGGGCGGGGGGTGCTGTTCCTTGCCTGCAGAGGGGGTTCTATGCCCCCCCTGTGTGTTATTTTTGAGTCTGGTAATGAAGCATGGTTGGTTTGTTTTTGAATAAGTGTGCTATTGGGACACATCTTTTCATCAGCAGAGGCCTTACTGTATTAATATTGTCACCATGCATAGGCTCTGTCTGCCCACTGCTGCATGACAGAAGCCAATTAGTTAAGAGGCCAGGCAGAGGTAGAGAAAGAACTTCATTACAGTAAGTTAGCTGACGGGAAGATGGAGCATCATCTTGTTTGACAGGGCCTTCTTGCCGGGAGGCTGATTTAGAGGTGTTTTGTACAGCAGACAGGTGATCAGAGACCGATGGGCTTCTTCTCAAAGGTGAAGATTTGTGGCCAAATGACACACATCTTAATCACCTAATCATGAGATGTTTCTCAGTTCTGCAAACCTTAAGAACAAAGATCACAGTTTCCTCAAACTATTCTTGTCACTGATTAACTGTGCCCAATGGACTGGGTAGAGGGGCTCGCTGACCCAGCACCAAACTGAACAATTCAGGTATTCTCTCCAGAGTGAGTGTGCACAGCAGGATAGAATCAGGGCTTGGCTGCCTAGAAATAAGGTGTGCATCCCATATTCTCGGTTCCAAGAAGGGTGGTTGCAAATTACCTTCAACCCTGGCCCTTATCGGGACAGTAGAAGAATACGCTTTTCTCCTCCCAACACTGGTGACAGGAGGAAATTTCCAAAAGAGTCATTAGTGAAACTCAGAGTCAATTATTTAAATATATATATATACACAATTATATACATTATGTGTGCATATATATACATATATACACAATTGTGTGTATATATATACGTATATATACGTACATATATATATATATACACATACGTATATATATACACACAATTTCATCCCTTAGCTGAGTAGCTGCTTGTCTAATAAAATGCATAACCCTTTGGGCTGGAGCAGTGGCTCAACAGTTATGGCACTTGCCTGGCAGGCACCAGGATGTGGGTTCAAACCCCAGCACCATGTACACAAAGTGTCAGAGCAACGAAAGCCACATGAAAAATTATATAAAATTGCTTCTCTCTTTCTCTCTCTCAAAAAAAATGCATACAGCCCTTTGTTGGATGGGGGAGCTATGAATTAACAATGAATTAAGTCAACGGAAACTGCTCTCCTTTGAGTTTTTCAGTTCTTCAGAAAATAGAAGGATCTTTCATGGATCACAGCCCTTGCTCTGAGGATGTGGAAGAAACTGAGATCAGAGAGCAGAAAGGCTAAGAGATGCACCTGGGAAATGAATGTAGTGTACAGCTCAGGGTCAGCTGGGAGACGCAGCCTAATCTGGAAGGGGTCACATATTAGCTAGGGCTGCCATAACAAGCTAACACAGACTGGCTGGTTCAGACAATAGATGTTTTCTCCCCGTTCCAGGAAGTCCAGGATCAGGGTGCAGCAGGTTTGATTTCTTCTGTGGCTTCTCTCTTTGGCTTGCAGAGAGCCCCTTCTCACTGTGTCCTTCCATGGTCACACCTTGATTGGTGTTCATGTTGTCTGTGTCCTAATCGCCTCTTAAATGAGAACCACAATCAATAGGATTAGGGTCCATCCCGAAAGCCTCATTTTAACTGAAAGGCCTCACTTCAACTTTAAAGGCCCTTCATCCAACTTGAGTCACAATCAGAGGAACTTGGGGTTATACAACTACGGACCTTTGAGAGGCCACACTGGGTCCTAACTGTGGGGCATATGGAGGCTACCAACTTGCCACAGAAAGCACAAGGACCTTTGTGAGGAGCCAGAGAAGGTCTGTAGGTCCCCCACTAGGGAAGAACTCTGCCGTCTCCTTACTTCTTCTGTTCCCCACACCCCAAGAGCTAGCCCAGAGAAGAGCCCTCAAGCCACTAAAGCCATACATCCTTCCCAGGGAAGGGAGAGTGGGAAAAAAGCGCTTCAAAGCCAGATGCAGTGGCTCATGCCTGTAATCCCAGCAACTCAGGTGGCCGAGGCAGGAGGATCACAAGTTCAAGGCCAATCTGGGCAATTTAGTGAAACTCTGTCTCTAAATAAAAAGAACACAGGGTGTGGCTTAGTGGTAGAGTGCTCCTGGGTTTAATCCCCAGCACCAAAAAAAAAATCTGTAAATGGGTATGTTAAAGGTTAAAAACAAGCCCAGCACCACGTGCACAAGGAAGAGTCCAGGAATGAAACTCACATGAAAAACTAATTAAAAATTGCTTTTCTCTTTCTGCCCCCCCTCTGTCCCCTCTTTCAAAAAATAAAAAGCAAAAAACAAAATGAGCAATGAATCATTAAAACAAAAATAATCTTGAATAACAGAAAATACCTGAAAATCTATGAAATGGATCTGAAATAAGAGTGAAGGACACTGCCCTTCTCCCAGGATTTGAACTCGCAGACTCATGCATGCCAGCCAAGTGCAGTAAATGCTGAGCCACCGCTTTAGCCCTGACCATCTTGTTTGCCCATCTGATAAGATCGCAGGCTCCATGAGAACAGAGATGGGTGTCTTCCATTGCACTTATATAAAGTAAATCTGGTCATTACTGCTCCCATTGCTCCACAGCTCCATGGTAATTCTGCTTTCTAGAAGGACATCTGCTACCACCTTCCTATTGATGCCTGTGATGTGGATGTTGGGTTTGTGTCCTCTTGGAGTTGAAGAATGAAACGGAGGGACACTGAGGCAAGCGTAGCAGACAAGTTTTATTATAGAAAGTAGAGCAATAAGGAAAAAAAGAGCAGACTTCCCCCAGAGTGGGGGAAGGGGACAGAGCCATTGAGGCAGTGAGGTTTGCCCCTTTTATATGACAACCTCTCCTGGATTGGTCATTGCTTCCCTGCCCCTGTACAGGCGCTGGGAATCCTGGTCCAGTCTCTGATCCATGCATTAGGTTCTTTGATCCATGCCTTAGGCGCCAAGAAAGATTGTGGTTCCTTGCTTAACAGCAGGGAGTGTCTGCATCTGGGCCTATCTTAACAGACCCTCATTAGCATTGGGGGATGTCTTTGCCTTCTCAGGAAAGATGACCTCCTTATCAACCCACATTGCTCTGCCTACACTGAACTGCCTAACTTTTTCTGCCTCACTATCATCACCCTTTCCACCCGTATCCACGGGCTCCCAGATTTTTTTTCATAACTCAGCCCTAGCACCACCTCTTCCAAGAAGTGTGGGTTGGGTGAAATTCCTGGCACCTCAGGAATATAAGCCCTTGAGGACAGGGATTTCGTGCGTTTAGTGGGCTCCTCTTTCCTCCTCCTAGAGAGGAGCTGGCACATGGTAGGCGCTCAGTGGAGCGTGACTGGCCTCCCCCGGTCGTCCTCAGAAATGTGGGCTGTCCTGTGATACACCGGCCGCAAGCCCTCAGAGCCCCAGGTCTGTTTTAACAAGCTGTGAACTTGAGGAGGAGCTGAGTCAGAACTGCACATTCGGAATCTGGAGAGACAAGGATGAGCCTCTCCTTAGGACTCCTGCTGGGGAGTGCAGTTGTGACTTGAAGGGACCGTAGCCATCCGAGAAGGTGCTGCGGGCCCCTGTCCCTCGCGGGGTGGGGCTTTCCCAGAAACAAGCCACGCTCTGGGGATTGAGGACCAGCCGCTGCTGGAAGCAGCAGCGCGCACCAGTCCTCCCTCCGCCCAGCCTCTCCGCCCAGGGCAAGTCACAGGTGCCCTGCGGAAGCGCGGGGGCTCGCAGCTTCTGGGACATCCCGGGTGGATAGGTCAGCTGCGGGAGGAGCACAGGGATCCTGGCAGCCCCAGGAGAAACCCCGCCTTCTCGTCTCTTTCACCCCGTTGATGGTTTTCAGCTCTGGTGGATCAGATCCCAATTACCTTGATTATCTTCTTTGGGCTAGTGGGGGGCGGATGAGTGTGGTGGGTGTAGAGTGAAGGGAGAATCTTGAAATTCTCCTTGCCCGGCACACTCCTGAAAGCCTTTAGGTTTTGAATTTGCATTCTCCCAAGTGCTGCTGCTGCTGTTGTTCAGATATAAACAGCTTAATGAGTCTTTCCTTTTAAAAGTTCCGTGTGCAGTTTTCTCCTACCCCATCAGCTGGGATGGAATAAAGAGCCTTGGACTGTAGGTCCAGGTACAGCTGCTGAGATCTACTTACCAACCAGCTGGTTGAATTTATTTATTTATTGTGTAGAAACCCTTTTTTATTTGTTTGTTTGTTTATTTTGGTACCAGGGATTGAACACAGGGCACTTTACCACTAAGCTACATCTCTGGCCCTTTTTATTTTTATTTTGAGACAGGGTCTCACTAAGTTGTTGAATCTGGCTTTGAACTTCTGATCCTCCTGCCTCAGTCTCCCAAGCCACTGGGATTACATGTGTACACCACTAAATCTGGCTGAAACACTTTTAATTTGTTAATAAACTTGTTGCAGTCTAATTAATAAGACTCAACAGAGACATATACTACGGTCTATTGAGATAAGAAAAGTGTTCCATTACACTACACTGAGGGGTTCACAGAATGATTTCTAACTTTTTAAAAAAAATTTTTATTCGAAAAACATGGTCATACAACAGGAGGGGTTCATCATCATACAATTAAGAACAGAAGTGTAATGACAGAGCAAGCCAATACTGGAGCCAGACCATGGTTTCCCCCCTTTGGGTTCCCCATGGTTCCATGTTTCACTTTACTTAAGACCCAAGTTAATTGGACTGCTCATGGAAGTCAGAGGTTCCCCTCAGGTTAGATTCCCCCATACTACCTCCCTCTGGTCACCTTGATGTCCTTCCTATTCCCTTATCCCCTCCCTACGTCCCCCAGGAACCTAAGCACAGTTCCCCATGATCATGTAAGAATTCCTACATGCTAAGGTAATTGTTAGTTTAGCCATCTAACATACTAATTCTGCTTATATTCTAGCATCCACAAATGAGAGAAAACATTCAGCCCTTGAGTCTCTGAGTTTGGGATACTTCACTTAGCAAAATTTTTTCCATCTCCATCCACTTGGCTGCAAATACCATAATATTGTTTTCTCTAATAGCCGAGTAGTACTCCATTGTATGTATGCCCCAAAGTTTT
>PVKS010004633.1:0-91482 GCA_004027875.1 Aplodontia rufa
ACCCTGGCCAGTGAGAAAGTTGGTCTATTATCATGTGTTAAATCCAGATAAGATGTAATGCTATACAACATAATACTTTTTAAGAGATATTGTGGGAAGGGGAAGGGAGGGATAAAGGTGGGTAATGGGGGGGCACTCCTGGGGGTAAATAATTGTAATATCCAGAATCTATACACATTTTATATTATTTTGTTAAAAACTTGTATGGTTGTTCAAAAATAAAAAAAATAAAAAAAAGACCAAGTCTTAGTTTTTGGTTCTCTTCTCTTCTAATGCACATTCATCCTTTGGGTGCTCTCAACCAGTTCCATGGCTTTTAAAAATTGTCAATAGGATGGTGTGCTGTGGTTTGGATAAGGTTTGGATCCACTGTGATTGAAGGTTTGGTCTGCGGGGTGGAGATATTGGGAAGTGCATTGGAACCTTTAGGAGGTGGAGGCTTGTGAGAGGTTCTTAGGTCACTGGGGACATGTTCTTCCAGTGGGACCTCAGTCTTTCTCTCTGAGTTCTGGTCATGTGATCTATTCTATACACAGATGCCTCCTGCATGATGGGATGCAGCAAAGAGCGAGCCTTCACCAGAACTGAGCAAGCAGATGCAGGAACCATGTTCTTGAACCTTCAAAACTGTGAGCTAAGTAAGCCCTTCATACTTCAGCTGCCTCAGATATTTCATTGGGGAAACCCGAAGCCAATTACACACGATGTTCACCAAATCTATTTGTACCTGCAAGTTCTCCTCTCCCTGAATTCTAGTATCCAACTCTCAGGCATTTCCACTTGATAGTGGGCTCTGCAGACATCATGATCTTGCCCTGGTCACTGGGTTCTTCCTCTCCTATATGCCTCATTTCAGTATTTGGCTGCTCAGTCCCAATCTTGATGATTCTGGTTATTTTCCTTATACCCAGGATATGTGAATAAATCCTTTGGCTCTACCTCCAAAATATGTCCCAAATCAAGCTACCTATAAACACCTTGTCATTAATACCCTTGCCAAAGCCATCACCTGGACTGCCACCAAGAACCTTATAACTTGTCTTCCATTCTTGTTCTCCTGGAGTCTAATTTACATATGGAAAACAAAGTGACCTTTTAGAAATGCCAATCAGATTATGTCCCTTTTTATCTCAGAAACTTCCAAAAGGCTTTCCATTCCATTTACTATATAATACAAGAAAAAACCTTTTATTTCCAATTCATTTTTATAATGATCCCCCATTTCATGCATCCCATCATACTGTCCTTCCTGTTCATCAAACATACTAATTGTTAGTTTCCTACCTAGATCTTCACCCTCCATGTGTCCTTTGGTTACAATGATTCCCCTCAAATATTTAAACAGGCTCATTTTTATACTTTAAGCAGGTATCTGTGCAAATGTCTTCTACTTAGAGAGGACTTCCTAGACTACCCAATTTAAGTAGCAGTTTTCCATTTCTCATTACTTGCTACCTTCCTACTACATTTTACTGTACTATGTTCTACATTATATTACCTATTTACTTATTTTTGTTTCTTATGATAGAACGCAAACTTCCTGGGGCCAGGGACTTTATTTTGTTTTTCTGTTATATCTGGGGCATCTAGAAAGCCTAGAATTTAGGAAAAATTAAATTAGCTCAAGTGAGGTGAATCAAATCTCTTACCAGGGAGAGTTTCACGGTGGTAAATATTTGATAGCTCATTTTGAGTTGTTCTTTTGTTTGAAGAGATGCTATAGTTGAAAGGAATATTTCTTTAAAAAAAGAAAGAGAGAGAATGAATTTTATTTATTTGTTTATCGGGTTCTTTTTTTTTCTGACACTTAGCTGTGTATGTGGTGCTGGGGTTCGAACCTGCATCCTCACATGTGCCAGGCAAGTGCTTTACCACTGAGTAACTCTCCAGCCCCGTAAATGAATACTTCTGATAAGGAAAAATAAAGAAAAATTAAGCCCACTTATAATTTAAATCTTACAGTGGTGAGCTAGGCCTATAATAAATCCTCAAGAATTTTTTGTTTTTTTGTAAAGAGAAAGGGACAGTGAGAGAGAGAGAAAGCAAGAATGAGTTTTATTTAGTTTTTCATGTCATTTTTATTGCTCTGATACTTCGTTCAATAGGTGGTGCTGGGGTTTGAACTCGCATCCTTGCGCATGCCTGGCAACTTCAGCAACTGCTGAGCCACCACTCCAGCCCCAAGAAATTGTATTTTAATAAATGAATTAAATAAAAGAATAAATACAAGTATGTGTGTATGCATATGATACACAAAAAAGATGTTTTAGAAATTACTAGATGCTCAAATAATATCTTTCTTGTAAAGACTATGCCTCTAATGTTAGATATTATTAAATGAGGTTAATAAAATACATTTTACTTTGCTTTATTTGACTTAAAAGACATCACATACTTTTACTACAACTTCTCAGGGCTGAATGGCAAAGAATTTTATGTAGTTGAAAGCAAAAGTGAGTGTGTTTTAGTTAACAAGATATATGAATTTTTATAAATATACATAAAATGTACTTTGAAAATCATTTTAGACAAAAATTATCTTTTTCAAGCCTTCAGGTATTGAACTGCACATGACAGAAATATCTTGAGAGGCTACATACACAATAAAATGATTTCCAAATATAAGTAATGGACTTTATTCATTTGTGAAAAGCTGAATTCTTCCACTTTTGTATTTTTATCCTATAAAGACATGAGGGGATGACATTGTTGGATATGAAATTTTGTCCTCCGTGTGTGGTGACAGTGTTCAAGTCCCTTCTCTTCTCTTCATTTTATACCTAGCCTAATGACAAGAATTAATTGTGGGCAGAGCAGGGGCTTGGAATGATGCAAGCTGTCAGAAATTGTCATGAACAGTTCACACTGTAATCCCTAAACATGTTGCTTTGCTACCTGCAGGGCTGTGCATGGATTCCATTTCTTCTATGAAGCACATTGACAGTGACTATTTGTGTTCTGTACTGCACTAACCATTGTGAAAAACACATAATGAGCATTCCATAAGTGTCTATTGAAAGAATAAAAGAAATCAATGTCATATTAGTATACAGTAATTTAGATTTGACGATGTTTTCCTCCCTGACTTTAAGTTCCACAAAAACAATACTAATCTCATAAAGAGCAGAAGGATCTTTATATGAAAATCTGAGCTTCAGGCTCAAGCTGTTTGGTTATTTAAAAATGATTTCCTAATGAGCTTTCATTTGGGAAAATCACCCACTTGTGAACTTTATAAAAGGTCTACTCTGATTCAAGCAAAAGATGCACAATAGAAGGATGAGAATGTGGTCTCCTGGGTATGTGATCGGAGGTGAGGCTCTGCGGATCTTATGTCTAGAAGACAGGGAACATTAGGGGACTTTCAATGGTGAAGCCTCATGGTGGGTGGAGGTTGGAGAGGGTGAAAGTCTGAAAGAAGGAGCCAGGTAGGAGAGTGTTGTAAAGGTTCTGAGTGTGAGAATTTAAATTAGAAAAATAGCAATGAAAAAAGAGAGGGGCTGGACTGGAGATGTACTGGAGAGAGACTAGTGACCTGTTAGATGTAGAGGATTTGGGAAAGGAGAATTCCAAGACAATTTAGAGTTTAAAATGAGAATATTCCCAAGTCTCCAGTTCTTCTCCAGCCCACTCTCCCCTCTCCCCTTTCCTTTCCTTGAGTGTAAAGTCATAGGACTAGAACAATGGCTTCATGATTTATCTGTATTAGTAGGAAACTTAAAAAAAATGCTATACGCCATCATTGCATTATGCAAACACTTAAAAATAAGGTGTATTTTAATAATGTTTCAGGGTACAAGCCAGTGACTTTGAATCCTATACAAGGACAAGAAGACTTGGAAAGTGAAGTCAATAAGACCATTATGGAGGGAGGACAAAGTAAAATGTATGGAGTGGGAGTGGAAATGTGCCAACGGGAAGGGCCAGCGGGAATGTCTTAGTGTCATGAAGCTGAGCACGCTCATCTGCTAACAATCGCACGCCGACATTATCTAACGATTGCTCCTAATAAGTAGCATTTACGACCCATCTGATGTTCTGCATTCCTTTCAGCTTCTCTGTACTTACTGCATTTAAGTAGGATTGTAAAGAAGTTCAGTCTGGAAGAAGCACATTCCTTGTATGTTTACATAAAATGTAAAAAGATTTGGACTTTTTTTTAGGTTTTCACAAAGGAGAGAGAAATGCAGTAGTTGTCTTTCTGTACTTGGTTTATTTCACATAATGTAATGTCCTTCAGTTTCATCCATTTTGATGCAAATGGCAGGATTTCATTTTTCTTTACGGTTGAATAATATTCCATTATATATACATTTTCTAGTGCACACTCTATGTATATGTTCAAATATCACATTGAACCCCACGGATATGTACAATTAATGTATGTTAATAAAACTATAACAAACAAGGACGAAGTGAAATGAAATAGAAATACCATAGAAATTAGGATGCTATTCATGCTATTTTTATATAATCATAATTATAATGCATTTTTGTAGCATTTTTTCATCTTCACATTTCCCTTTTTTTAAAGAGAGAGTCAATTTTATTTATTTTTAAATCTAGTTTTTGTTTTTCCTCCACTTTGCTGTGTATGTGGTGCTGGGGTTTGAACCAGGGTCCTTGCACATGCCAGGCAAGCACTCTATTGCTGATCCACCTCTCCAGCCCTGTCATTTCATTTTCTTATTTGATGCTCTTGATAAAACTAAGAAGGTAACATTATTACCTTAATATTACAGATAAAGAAATTGAGTTCCTAACTGGGTACAGTGTTGTGCACCTATAATCCCAGTGGCTTGGGAAGCTGAGTCAGTAGGATTCCAAGTCCAAAGCCGACCTCAGCAACTTAGTGAGACCCTGTCTCAAAATAAAAAATAGAAAGGGCTGAGGATGTGATTTAGTGATTACGCACCCCTGGGTTCAATCGCTTGTACAAAAAAAAGAAAGAAAGAAACAAAACAAAACAAACCCAAAACTGAGTTTCTGAACATTTAGGCTACGTCAATATTTTTTTATAATCTATGAATAGCATTTTTTTTCACCTTGACCTTTGGCTTCTTAATTCCTTGTTCAGAGTTTCTTATTCCAGTGTTGTTTCTTTCTTTCTCTCTCTCTCTCTCTTTTTTTTTTTTTTTTTGGTGGGGGAATGTTAGTAATCATTGTGGGTTAATAGGAAGACACTTGTTCTTTCCCAGGCCAGTTGTCCCTCCTGTGCCCCATCTCACACACAGAAAATTCCACAATAGGGGTGAAAGCAGTTGTGCAAAGTGCATTTGGCCAAATTTTCCTGCCTTTTGACTCTGCACAGATTTTCATTAGGTACAGGTTCTGTGACCATCTCTTTTCTATATTGTTCCTGATCGGACAAGTTGTGCATGTATCTGAGTTTACTATTTGAACAGCTGTTTTGTCTCTGAGGTGGTTTCACACACCTGGATCTTTCTGGGGCTTGGAAGGTGAGAGTGGCAATGAAGAAAGGCCAGGACAAGCACTTGGCAAGGTGTGCTCTTGGTTAAAAGTTTCAAGAATGAGGTCTTAGTGGAAAGCAAGAGCCATTCATTCCCCATTTTGGGGGTTCTGCCTGTAGCATTACTATGTCACCTCCATGCCACATCTTTGGGACCGAGCCTGACCTTGACTTGTGCAGAGAGCTCAGTTTTGCCCTGACTCAGCTGGCTGCTGCTCTGCCATGCACTGCTGCCTTTGTCCCTCCCTGGCGCTTGACCTCCCTGTTCCAGAGTTCCCACCGACCATGCCTCTTCAGCAGTTTTTAGCTCCAGCACACATCTTGGCCTCCTGCCCCATGACTACTCACCTCTCAGCTGTCTGTGTCTGTGTTCTGTTTTACTCCAGATTTCCTAATCTAGGTGCGTTTCCTATCCAACAGGTACCAAGCACAGGTCTTCTTGCTCCTTTCAATTTGAGACTCGCCCCTCTTTTGGGGCACTTGAATTCCATGCTCTGAAGCTTCTCTTGGGGAAAGAACCAGTGGATGACACTGGTTACCATCGTGTTTTCCCTGTTCCACATCTGACTTTGCTTTTTGTGAGGCTCCCTCCATTGTGGCTAAGAATGACGATCTTACTTTCCTAAAGTTGCAGCGTGGCCACCTTCTACCTCCTTACAGGGCTTGCTCATTATTGCTGGGGCTTGCCACTAAGGAATGACAAGCTCCAGTAGGAGGTATGAATTTGATTCAAACAGTACTCTTGGTTTATCCACTGCCTGACAACTGAAAGCAGCTCTCATTCCTACCCCAAATCCTCCACAGATGTCATCTGAGGCTAAAGTTTCTGGTTTCTCCTTAAAACACTTCTTTCCACATTAAACATAATATAATGCATGTACATTAATAAATTCCATAAAAATTGACTTGGCCATTAAGTATTTTAAGAGGCTTGGGAGGGTTAACCATCTCCTTCTCTTGCTGGCTTAATCATTTCTGTGACTGTGTTCCAGGGACACTGAGACACATCTGATGCCAGTATGGGTGGGGTACCAAGTCTCCACCTCAGCACCATTTGCTGCACAACAGGTTTCAAAGTAGATCAAGACTGAGGGAGTCGAAGATGAGAAGGGCCCATCCAGGATGAGAGGGTCTTATCCCAAAGTGGCGGACTCGGTTACGATTTGGGCAAGCCTCGTGTCTGATGCTGAAACCTCCAGTGATGCCAGTTAGTGGGGAATTTCAGAAGCAAAAGGAACCAGAACTGGTCACAAAGGTGGCTGTTAGGGTAGTTATGATCTTCAAAGGGCTATGGCCATCTTGGCTAGATCTGAGATTGCCTAGAGTCCCTTAGGAGTGGGTGGAGAGTGGAGGGCACAGTGAGTAGGGAGCCCAATCTGAGTTATGTTGTGTAAAACTTAAAGAAATAGGATAACTCCCTCTCAGGTAGGAAGTACAATTGATTGAAAGAGGATTGTGGCCTTCATTTAGGAATACAAAGGACAGGTACAGTCCACATAATGAGAATGGGGGGAGAGTATGGCATAGAAGGCCATAGCTAAGAGGTCAGGAGGTTATGGAAAGATTTCAGAATGTAGGGGAATACATTCTCCATGGGCAGGCAGCTGGCTAGGGCTCTCCAGGGCGCCGGATGGCATCTGTACCAGTTCCTTCCATAGGATCTATCTTGGTCGTGATGGACTCAGTAACTGGATGGAACTGCATTTCCTCATGAAAGGAACTAATATATGCAGGAAAAGTAGATGTGCAAGGGAGTGGCTGATATAATGCTGTGATGAGATTGGGTGGTCAGCTACCCTGGTTTGCTTGGACTGCGGGACATAGGACTTGGAGTTTTAAAGCCGGAACAGTCCTAGGCAAATCAGGATGTGTTGTTTACCCTATGACAAAATACATTTGATGGTCTTAGTCTAATGCCTGCTTGAATATTGCTCAAGATTAAATAAGAAAACCAACCAAACAAAAATAACCATGCTTATAGAACATCTGAAAGGTAGAACTGGTAGTAATCTGGATGTGAAGTAAATATTCACTTAATTCTTAAGTGAATATTGCTCAAGATTAAATAAGAAAACCTGCTTGAATATTGCTCAAGATTAAATAAGAAAACCTGCTTGAATATTGCTCAAGATTAAATAAGAAAACCAACCAAACAAAAATAACCATGCTTATAGAACATCTGAAAGGTAGAACTGGTAGTAATCTGGATGTGAAGTAAATATTCACTTAATTCTTATTGGTTTAAAAACAATCATTGATATTCAAGTTCCTGAATTGGGAAGGTAGATATTTAATCTTTTATGATGTGAATGATAAAGTTGAGAGTCATGGATACTGGATAAATAACTCAAGTTTGGGGAGCTAAGGACATGGATTTTCTGAGTTCTAAATCTTTGTGTACCTCCATTGATTTTTTTCTGCCCTTCTACAGTTTTTCCTTTTTTCTCTTGGCAGAGACTTACCAAACATGGGCTGGTTCTTTTTTCAGACTGATCTGATTGGCCTTTTTCATAAAGTTATAGGTAAAATCTACTATTGAACTATAAGGATGTCAAGGGGGAGTGCTTTTGTGACAATTATTGCCACCACTACTATTGCCTTACCACTGTTCCCACAGCATCATGGGGGAATCACACAGCATTTGTTATCATCACATTTCTTAGATGGATTGAAATGAAGAACAATGCCATGAATTCAAGGAGTCTAGCAGCACGTCCTGACTGCTTGATATCACTCCATGGTCCCTGTGTAAATCTTTGAGATGGAAACTTGAATCTGGAGTCCGTCAATTGACTCTTTCCTCCATGTTGTCATTTTGGTTACTGACTAGGCTGTAAGTCATGCTCAGAAGGAAAAAAATAATAGGTGCTGCACAGTGACCAAAGCTTAGACCCTGAAAACTATAACAGGAGAATTCTATACCTGCAGAGTCAGTGAAAATGACAAATAACTCTTTAAGCTTCAAAGTTTAAAGGAGCAGATCGATTTCAACTGGAGGGTCAGTTTGTCATTTTCCATTCCATATATTGTCAGGTCCATGATGTCTAACATGCCCAGAGTAGCTCCTGGGGGATCATCTGCCACTGAGAGTCACAAATAGAAGGATGTTTTGAACAAGTCCGCAAGTAGAATGTGCTTGTTGTATTTTAAAGGTAATTTAGGTGAATAGTGGAGAAAAACATTCCAGATTTTTCACTCCTTAAAATTTATGCTAAAAAACTAGATCAAGAATGAATTTAATCTACATTAAAAGCTGAAATAAAAATTTATACTTGGCATTTGGACACTACAAAATTACCAATGACAAGTTAAATAATTAAACATTATCACCAGTGACTTTAGGGTTTTTTTTTTTTTGTTTGTTTACATGACATCACAGATTTTAATTTGATTGAATTTATTATTTATTTGTCCAACCCAAAGCCTCAGCTATTTTGGAATTGAGTAGGTCTTATTTTTTGCGTATGTGAAAATTCTTCTTTCTGTTCCCAAGAGAGGTATGAATTTCCCAAGAGAGGTACGAAGTATTTGGAACGGCAGAAAAAGAAAAACATTGTTATGAGGGGTCAAAGACTATATATCTGCTAGAATCAAGTAAGTAGAAGAAAAATTGATTTTTTAAAAGTTAAATGGTCTATCTCTAGAATTCCAGGGGACTTTTTTTTTTTTGTCTATCACCCCAAAGTTTACTTGAGTATAGCAAATTTCTAGATGGGTCAAAAAGTCCCTTGATGGTAATGTCTTGAGCAGAGTTTTCTCTCTTTTGTTTTTAATTTGGGTAATGTCATCTCTATTATGGACTTACATAAGTGGCTAGCTCAATGTTATGCAAATGGTAATAACTAAGAGTTTCAGGCTTCAGTAGGTACAGGGCTTACCAAACACAAAGTGAAGTTCATTGTTTTTACTACTTAATGTTTTTTATTTTTGCTTTCTATTATAAATGTTGAAGACAATTAATAATTAGCTTCATGAGAAGATAAAATTTAGTTGGTTAATATACTTATATTGGGAACGTAGAGATTGCTTTCTCAGACGAAGAGTTTTTCTCGATAATGTATCGTTGTCAACAAAGGTTCAGTTCCTTCATTAATAGCACCAATATGAAAATCCAATACAGCACATCTTGTGAAATTAAGAAGCTCCTGAATCAAACTACAGAAGGTGGAATTGAGTTTCTGAGTACACAGATGGCGTTGCATAGGGCACTGCCAGCAGACAATCCTAATTATGCCTTCCTTTGGAATGGAACGGTGCTTCACTGAAGCATTATGGGCAGGCGCTCAGGACGACCAATAGTGTGCTTTTCAGGTAGGCATGTGGTGTGTGGGTTCTTCACTGCTATGTCTACAATTGCCTAGATTCATCGTTTCCTTTAATAATTCAAGTCATAATGCTATAATTTTATCTAGAAAAAATCTTTGATCTATAAACACAGAAGGGACATAAGAAAAACACATTCCATGATTTGATTTGGTGCAAATGAGCTGTTTCTCCTTTCTCTGGGCAAAATAGAGTTTGAAGTCTTCATATATTTTCCTGTGCTGCCACACTGCATGAGAGGCAAGACACACCACCTTCTAGTTTCAGTTTCTTCCATATGTAAAAGTGGAAAAATTGTAGTGAATACTACTTTTTTTTTTTTTTTGCAAGCGTAGTAGACACGTTTTATTATAGAAAGCAAAGCACAGGGAAAAGAGCAGACTTCCCCCAGAGTGGGGGAAGGGGACAGAGCCCGTGAATACTACTTTTTAGAAGGATTCTGAAAAAAAAAAAAAAAACAACAACAAACCCAGAAAAATTTCTAACAAAATATAAAATATCTCAATTACATTTTGTACATAAAGATCCCCAGAAGTTTTCATTGTAAATCTAGATTATTTGAATAGAAAATTAAACTCACTAAGTGAGCTGGTTATTTGATACTTCATTGATTAATCTTATAAAAAAAGATTGGCATATTTCATACTTGCTTAGAGCACAGGAGAGACTTATCCATGAAGGAAGCCGCTGTGTTTATGATAGACTTAAGGAGGGTATGTAGTTTCCATATTTTGTCACCAGAGTTGTTCTGCATCTGAGATGAACATGGTTCTCCAGTTAAACATGAGGCTGGAGATTAGGGAACACTAGGTCCTTTGGTCAGTAATTTGCCAGTTCTTGCAAGTCCATTCTTTGCAGTCCAAGTTGATCTTTCTGATTGGTGACCTAGCTTTGGCAGAGGTGTATCCTGTCATTCGCTGCAGGAGGACTCAACCACACTGATTCACAGAGTACTGACCGGAATGTATGTGTTCTTCTTATGTCCCATAGAATTCCAGAATGCCATCATATCTATAGTCGTGACGCACCTTACTCAGTGTGCTTTCAGGAAAAATTTTAGATTGTGATCAAATGAACATGCTCTCCAAAGAAAACATAGCAAAACGCACAAAAAACAATGATACAGGGGCTGGAGCGGTGGCTCAGTGGTTAGAGTGCTTGCCCGGCATGCGCAAGTACACGGGTTCAAACCTCAGCACCCACGTACACAAAAGTGTCAGAGTAACGAAAGCCATGTGAAAAACTAAACAAAAATTGATTCTCTCTCTCTCTCTCACTGTCCTTCTCTCTTTAAAAAAAAAAATGAGGCACCTGTCTATGGGCACTGGTGGGAAAACAAATCAAATGAATTTAGAGCTAACTTAATCAGGCCTAAAACTCTGCTGGAATTCTTACATACACTAACTAAGGATATGAACAGGATATGTTATGGGTATTTTAAAGAATTTACAAAGAGTTGATTTGATTTAAACCTAGTGAGAAGCAGAATTATCACGGTGCACATGGTAATAGACATAAATGTGAAGACCATGTTTACTGAAATTGCAGTTTTGAGCTGTAACTATTCATCTAATCTGACAATCTAGCTTCACAGAAGCAGCATTCTGTGCTCCCTCAAGTGGTAAGTGGACTACAGGACATTGGTGAATGCACTGGGAAGAAGGTTAAGAGGGTCCCCATGACCTTCACCCCTAGCATCACTGCCATCATTGTGATACCTTATATGGAAAAATGGAAATTATCAGGGTGAACCTAATCCCATCACAAGCAGAACTTTCTCTGGCTGGAGCAGAAGGGGATGTCAGGGTGATGTGAAGGAAAAGGTTTCATTATGCCCTTGGCATCTCCGAGGACAGAGGAGGCCACATGTAAAGACCAGAGAGCAACCCCCGGGAGCTGAGCAAGATCATCAGCTGAAGCCCAGCAGGGAAAAGGGGAATCTAGCTTCTGGTTGCCATGGGAACTGAGTTCTTTAAACCATGGGGATAAATGAGTTCTTTCCCAAAATCTCCAGATAAGGGTCAAGCCCAGCCAGCACCTTGGTTTCAGCCTTACGAGATACTAAGTGCTGGACCCAGTAGAAATCACCTGTAAGGTAATAAATGGATTTTTCCAGGCTGCCGAACTTGTGATAAAACAAACATAAAAACTGGGGAATAGATCCAGCTTCTATTTGGGGCAACATTGTCATTATGGTTTGGATATGCGATATCCCCCAAATCTCACATGTTAGACAATGCAAGAAAGTTTAGAGGTGAAATGATAGGGTTATGAGAGCCTTAACCTAATCAGTGTTTAAATCCAGTGTGGTAACTGTAGATAGGTAGGGTGTGGCTGGAGAGGGAGGGTCACTGGGGGCGTGCCATTGGGGCATATATTTTGTCCCTGGTGAGTGGAGCTGTCCCTGTGCTTCCTGGTGCCATGTCCTGAGCTGCTTCCCTCCACCACATCTTTTGGCCTTGATGTTCTGCCTCACCTCAGCCTAGAGCAATGGAATTGGCTGTCTTTGGACTGCGATTTCTGAAGCTATGAGCCCCAAATACACATTTCCTCTTCTAAATCTATTATTGTCAAGTCTTTCGGTCACAGAAGCAAAAAAGCTGACAAAAACAATTGTGTTGAACAAAACACCTAAGAGAAAATTAGTCCTTTGAGAAAATGGTGGCAAGTCACCTTTTTTCAGACTGTGACTCCTTGTAAAAACCATCTTGTGGCATTTCCTACCTGAACCGAATGGAGATTTCTAGAACTTTTGAGTCATTGTTACATTAACAGCTCAGCAGAACTGCCTTGCGTGCTTAGACATGGAATATACATGTGGAAGAATGATCCAAATGGTCTTGTGGGTGCAAGGCTTCACATTTTCCTATGAGGTCATCTGTAGTGACTGACATACGCTCCTTAGCCTTTCTATTTGCTTGTAGGGAATAATAGCAACAGCTCTGCTAAATTTCCTCTTTGCAAATTGTTGACATTCAAAAAAGGAAGAAAAAGACAAACTCAAGGTAAAAAATAATTTCAGGCAGTACAAGTCCTACCAATAGCTGAGTAATAGGAAGTTTTGCAGTCAGAGTCTGATGTGGCTAGAAACAAAAGGGGCTGTTTTGAAAAGAAGTCTATCCAAATCGAGGAATTGTTCCTCCAAAATGATCACACAAATCCATCTAAATTTACTTGAATGTTCTTCCAGAGCAAGACTTCTTTATATAAGAGCAGAGAAAAGTAAAATGGTAATGTCACTCAGCTTAGTAGTTTGAAGTATGATACATACCTCTCCACCACTTCTGTTTTGTTTTCTTCTAAAGAGAGAGAGAGAGTGAGAGAGAGAGGGAGGTCCCCTACTGCAATTTTTCCCCTCCACTTAGTTGTGTATTTGGTGCTGGGGATCAAACCTGGGTCCTTGTGCATTCCAGGCAAGTGCTCCAACTACTGAGCAATCTTTCCAGACCTCCACAGGTTTTGATGTGGAATGAATTTCAGGGTATCAGAAACTGACAGTTTCATATTTGAACATTTCCAACATGTGATGTCTAAAATGTAGCTAAAATAATTTAATGCATGTTTTCTGAAATATTAATGCTAAGGCCTTTATAAAAGAAAGTATACTTCATGGTAGATCATTGCTGACAAACTTGATTTTCTTAGGTAATTTCTCAAAGTGATAATTCTGCCATATGTAATTTAAATTTTCTTTCTCCCCCAATTTATATGACCAGAATAAGCCTGAATATTAAGGTCTTCTCATGTCATGTAAGATGCTCTGACATTAATTCAGGGCCCTTTTAAAAATTTATTTTTATTTACCTTTAAATGGACATTGCATTCATATAGTTAAAAATCTAAAAATAATGAAAGAATAAGCATTGAAAATTATCCCCCCCATCTTCCATTACCCATCTTCATTTCTTATACACAACAGTGCCACTTGTTCCATGAGTATCCTTCTAGGAATATTCTACACTCCATATACAAAAGTGAACATGTATGCATGTATACACACACACACACACACACACACACACACACACATACAAACACACCCATGTAGAATCAATCCATCACATCTGTGAGTCCTGAATTCTTGGATTCAAACAACCAAGTATCAAAAATATCTGAGAAAAAAACTTGTTTGTGTACTGAACATGTGCAGACTTTAATGTCTTGATTCCCTATACCATATGGTCTAATAATTATTGACATATATATATATATATATATACTATATTGTATATTATAAATAATCTAGGAATTAAAAAACACAGGAAGTTATGTGTAGGTTATATGCAAATACCGCATCATGTTATATGAGGGATTTGAGATCTTCAAGTCTTGGGGTTTGTAGGGGGTCCTGAAACCAATCGCCTGAAGACACTAAGGAATGACTATACAGGGATATGCTGTATGGGGTCCGTTCATCTGACGAGTCATGAAGTAATACTCCCAGAGTTGTCTGGTTTCCCATGTGCTGTTAAGTGCCCTGTGCTTATACACCTGTCAGAAAGCCCGAGAAGTTTCTACTGGTGCACCAGGCAGCAGCTGCAGCAGCACTAAGCCCTGGAATGTAAAATGGCAGGCAGGTGGTACAGTTGAGTCAGGATGCTGTGAGACCACAGAAGTGATGAGGTGGTGGAGGAGCAAGAGTTTTAGAAAAGAGGCTGAGCCAAGAGATCAGAACACAAGCGGCATCCACCACAGTGGCCAATTGGTCTTAGTATGCACAGCCTATCAAAGAAAAGAGGGCAGGGAAAGTCCCAGCACAGATCCAAGTTGTAATAAATTTCTATAACTCTAGAAGAAGACTCATCTTGAAATTTTAATTTCTTGGACTGGATTTTCCTAGCAGTTGTACATAACAAAAAATGACCATTTAAAAAATTTAAATGTACAGTTTGGTGGCATTAAACACATTCACATTGTTGTGCCATGCAGTAGACTTCTGTAGAAGAAAAGACCGAAATACTTATAATTTTGCTAATGCTGAACTGCGTAGTTTTATGATTTTTTCCACTTAGATACTAATGTATATAAAAACATATTACTGAAGAATTTTGTGAATTTGTCTTGTACTGATTCCATGCCATGAAAAATCACTACAAGATGGTATGATGTCTAGAATTCTAGAACTTCAGAAATGGCTGAAAAATTCCAGCAGCAAATCTAATTCAAAAACACCATTACAACATTATCCCAAATTGGAGGCTGATATGGTGGCTCAATGGTTACGGCGCTTGCTTGGCATGTGCAAGGACATGTGTTCGAAACCCAGCACCACAAACAAAGTGAAGTGTCAGAGCAATGAAACCCACATGAAAAGCTAAATAAAACTGCTTCTCTTTCTCAATGTTCCTCTTTCTTTAAAAAAAAAGAAAAGTGATCCCAATTTGGAATGATTTTCCTTAATGATTTTTGAATTTGCATCAAAGTGCTTCCAGGAGAGCCTTAATTCTTGTGAATGCTGTCATCTTTTACTTATTAATTCAATTAGTTATATTTCTTTTATTGTATTATCACTGCTTCAAAAAAGTTAGAAAAACTCTACCCATTGCACCTGTCTATCCACTATTGAGACCTAAAGCAGAAAGTCACATTACTCCGGCTATTTTGTGTCCTGATGGACAAATAACAGGTGTTTTCCTGCTCAGCAGTCACGTCATCCCTCATCTAAAACAACAATTCTCTTTACCTCTGAACACATGATAAAGCATAACTGATTTGGGTTAGTGTTTGGGAGGACTGATTTTGAAATCAGTGGAAAAAATATCCAGAAAGGAATGAAAGTGCAAATTTACAATGTGAAAATAACTCCAGCTGAGACAGTAACAAAAGCTTTGTCCAATGGCACGTAATAGTCAGTGACAGACAGTGCTTGGAATCGGTCCTCATGGTCCTTAATTGACTCATTGACAATCTGCTCATGCACCAGCAAAGATTTAGAGACACTGACAATCCTACTCTTTCCTATCATATATCTCAGCTTCTATTCTCATTTGCAGGATTATTGAGCATTTGAATATTTTCTTGTAGAGTCTCTGGATTTCAAAGGAGTTTGTTGTTTGAATCTGAAGGAGTGCACCCCTGCTATGACTTTCATCAAGAATTATTTACCAATTTTCTGAAACTCCAAAAATTAAAATTTCCCCTTAAAAAATAATGAAAATAAGTATTTTGCCTGAGTTTATCTAGATTAAGAATTTTAAATTCTATTCGTGATTATAAAAATCATTGTGTTGGGGCTGGAGCGGTGGCTCAGCAATTACTGTGCTTGCCTGGCATGCACAAGACCTGAGTTCAAACCCCAGCACCGCACACTCAGCAAAGTCTCTGAGCAACCATAGCTGCATGAAAAACTAAATAAAATTGATTCTTTCTTATTCTCGCTCCCACTGTCCCTTTCTCTCTCTCTCTTTTTAAAAAATCATTGTGTGGTTTACCTAGAAAATAATAACAGATGTAAAAAAAAAGAAATAATGAACCTTTTGCCCAACAACCTAAAGATGAAAATAAAAAAGAAAGTGACGATTTTCCTGGATTTTATATACAGATAGAATTTGTGTTAAAAGTAAAATAGGAGCATTCCAGCAATTCTATTCTTTTTTTGCTTTATAGAATGCAGACATAAAATAGTTCTCATTCAGTTGTGGTAGCTGGAGAGGATCTCATCACATGAATGATCATTATGTGTAATTATGTTGATTTTATTTTATGTTATACTCAACATTGCAATTATGATTACCATGCATACATCTCTGCTTATTTGTCCTGTTATTTCTTGTAGCTAATTTCCTCAAAGTGGAATCGTGGAGTTAAAGGATGACAGACAGTTTGCATTTTGGAGCCTGGTGCCAGGCTGCTCTCCAGGAAGAGATGCCCATTTCCATGCTAATAGGTCCTGGGTGCACCCGTCTCCCACTTCTTCACCAGAAAAGTAGTTTTTCAGAATAGGTTTTCAATACGTTAAGAAGGCTGCCAAGATTCTGAAGTCTTGAATAAATTTAGTTTGACTGTGAAGGTGTGATTATGTTTGCATAAGCAATGATTATAAAATTCATTGTTTTCCCAGATAAAATATTTCCTGTTTAACCCACAATATGAGGTTGTCAGAGAGAAGAGGAGAGATAAGAGTGAATTAAATTCTGGTTATTGATACGCAACACTGTATCAATTTGTCTTATGAGAATAGTGTCAACTTTGTAACTGAAATAACTTTGGTTTAAGTTTCCCTTTTAGAAATTCTGAAAAAGAGAGGGGATGGTTTTTAAGGTATTGCATTATTTTTATCACGTTCAGTGATAAAGAGAAGCCTGAGCCTTTCTTTGTCGTGTTTCTTCTGATGGAGTTATTTTTGAATCCTTTTTCTCCACTTTTCTCAGTTTGGTTCTGAGTTTGATGTGAGATGGTTTCCAGAAACTGGGCCAACAGCTCTTCTTTAAAATATAATGACTGCAGCCAGACATATGGCCCTCTCCTCTGGTGGACTGGGACCCTGCCTAGCACTGGATCTGGGCCAAATGACAGATAATTGCACTGTGGACTTCAATTGTTTTCTGTCATGGGCAGTGAGACATTGGGCAAAGGATGGATGGACACACTCAGCTATTTCCTCTTGGGATAGTCTATGCCTTGTGACTTTCCTTCTACAGTCTTCCTTTGCTCTCCTGCAAAGTGCAAAAGACAAAGATGGTTTGCTTTTGTAACCAGCCTCCTAAGTGGACTCCTTATGACACTTGTTTTTTAAGGGAGTGGGTAATGGGGTAGGATTTTCTGGCACCATATGGAGTCTCTCCTTTTATCCATATAACATGAAAAAGCATGTTAGAGTTCTCCAGGAAATAACTGATAGGGTGTGTGCACATGTGTGCATGGTGTGTGTGTGTGTGTGTGTGTGTGCATGTGTTGTGTGGTTTAAGGAATTGATTCATGATCAGGGGCCTGGCAAGTCCAAAATCAGGAGATCAGGGGGCTGAAAACTCAGGCAGGGTTTCTGTATTTCAATCTTATGGTGATATTGCATCTTCATTCATTGCTTTTTTTTTTTTAAGAGAGGGGCAGTGAGAGAAGGAGAGAAAGAGAGAATTAATTTTTGTTTAGTTTTCATGTGGCTTTTGTTGCTCCGAGACTTCGTTGTGTACATGGTACTGGGGTTCGAACCCACGGACTCGTGCATGCAAGGCAAGTGCCGTAACCGTCGAGCCACCGCTCCAGCCCCCGTCATTGCTTTCAATATCTTCAACTGATTAGAAGAAGCCCACAGGTACTATGGAGGGTGATTTGTTTCACTGAAAGTGAGCTGATTATAAATGTCAATCATATTCAAGAATGCCTTCGCAATAGCATATACATTAGTGTTTGACCAAATAATTGGGCACCATAATCTAGCCATAATGACAAAATACTAAACATGCATAGATCTAAGAAGTGTAGAAAAATTAATACTCTACACTAAGTAGGCTTCAATTTGCAGATGAGGAAGCAGAGTTCAGAGAAGTTATGTAACCTCAAACAAGATTCTGCTGCTTGTCAGGATTGGAGTCATGATTCAAGTTCATCTCAACCGGCACAAAGTCCCTGGTGAGCTCATTGCACACACAGACACACTCACACACCAATGCTTTGGATCTACCCCCTGCCGCACACCTTTCTTATCCTTTTAGACAAATTCTTGGAGAATTCATATCACAATAGAGGAAAACTATCACAGACTATCTTTTGTTATTACTGTGCCATGGTGTGGGGGCAAATTGAATCAGAAAAGGAAGGTGGCTATCACATGTAACAAATCAAAACCTCCAAATTTTGTTTGCACCCTACTTTAAAAAAGAATTTCACTGATTTTGGAACAATAAAATTGCTCAGGGATTCGTATTTGAGCCTGAGTCTTACATGTGCATAATGTAAGGGAAAACTTATTAACCCTGTCAATTTGTCAAGATATTTTAAAATAGTTTGGGGGCAGTGGTCTGAATTCTTCTCAACTGCTTTAACATTTTACAAAGTTCCTTCTCTCTCCTTTCCTTCCTTTCAGAAAAATTAGAATATTCTATTTTTCACTGGCTCTGTGTTAGGAAATTGGGTGGTTCAGTAATTTCAATAACGGGTTCAATTAATTTTCATTCTGTATGTATTGAAGAGATTGTGCATTCCTTCATGCCACTTGGAAATATAAATGGGAAATTGAAAAGGTCAGAAGTGATCAAAAGGCATTACTTTGTTAGAATATAATTATTCAACCCATAACTTACCTTTCTAGGACTCCGAACTAGAAGGCAAATTTATTATGTTGGAAACAAAGTGGTTTTCTTTATTTTTTAAAAAAATTTTCTTTAAAATGTCCCCATTTCTTTGACTAATTTTATAGGGATAATTTTTAGAACAAGTTGGAAAACACCATGAACTACCAATTCAAGAAAAAGGTTAATCTTTTAATTAAAAACATTGTAGTTATTTTCAGACTCAAGATTCTCCTTTAACTGTTTTGTGGGGAAGGTAAGTACTTAAATCTGATAACTGCTGGGTACAGTGGTGCATATCTTTAATCCCAGCAGCTCAGGAGGCTGAGGCAGGAGGATTGCAAGTTCAAAGCCAGCCTCAGCAACTTAGCGAGGTTCTAAGCAACTTAATGAGACACTGCCTCAAAATAAAAAATAGAAAAGGGCTGGGAATGTGGCTCAGTGATTAAGTACCCCTGGGTTCAATCCCTCGTACCCCCCCCAAAAATCTGATAACTGTTGTAGAAGACATTAATTGTTTTATATCTTTTATTTTGTTATTGACTAATTGAGTATGAGTAATGATTTATATTCATAAATATATGATAGATTCTTTAGACTTTGACACCACATCCATCTGTTACAAATTCTCAAATAATCACGGTTGCCTTTGACAAATTACTCATCATTGCTAATGTAGAGACTTGAGAATTCATGATATACTGTGTTAGTCAGTTTTTTGCTGCCGTGACCAAAGTACTTGGCTAGCACAACTTAGAGGAGGAAAAGTTGCTTTTGGCTCACAGTTTCAGAAGTTTGATCCATGGTCAGCCCACTCACCTGAGCCCCAAGTGATGCAGAAGGGCATGCAGAAGAAAGCAGTTCACCTTGTAGTAGCCAGTAAGGAGAAAGAGAGATGATGATAGATAGATGATAGATAGATAGATAGATGATAGATAGATATAGATGATAGATAGATAGATAGATATATAGATAGATGATAGATGATAGCTAGATAGATAGACGATAGATGATAGATAGATGATAGATAGATAGATAGATAGATAGATAGATGATAGATAGATGGAGCCAGGGGACAGAATATAATTCCCAAGGGCACACCTCCAGAGACTCATCTCCTGTGAGCACAACCCACTTGCCCACAATTATCACCTAGTATAATAGTCCTTTCAAATTATTCATACATCAAATGGATTAATCCATTTTTAGGCTTTATCTTTCATAATCCAATCATTTAAACTTCAAGCATTCATTTATTAATACAGGATATTTTGTGGAAACACCTCTTATCTAAACCATAACATATACTAAAAATTCCTCCTTTGGGAGGTGCAAACACTTCTTAAATTCATTGTAAGGGGAAAGAACAGCATGAAAGACAATTGAGTGGCCTCTGATCAACCCAGTGTTCCTCTTTTCTCGCTCGTAGTTCTTAATAATAATTGTAGAATGTCCTGGGAATGCAGCGCCCAGACGTAGAGAGGGACCAGCAGGAATAGCCCAGTCCTTGCTCCAGATCCCCAGCTCAAACAACGCCTTAGCCCAGTGAGTCTCATCACCCTGGGGTACAAACCCCAGGCAGGCCGCTTTCCAGGGTCCTTCAGCCACAGTGCAAATGCAGCACGCACGGCCCAGTCTCCGTCCTCCCATCGCAGCTTTCTGAGCTTTGGTGGACTGGCTGTCAATGATTCCTATTCTGCTGTCTCTTGCTGCCCATCTGTAAGTAACAGAGCCACTTCCGGTAACTCGTTGCATATGAATGTGCTGCCTCCCTGGACGCAGAGAAGTTGGTTACCAGCGCACAGTGGGCCTGCTGCACACAGTAAAAGAATGTTCCCCTTTTTATTTTATATCTGTTCTTTAGGAACTGAAAGACCCATTTTCCATCTGAGTTCTAGCAGAAAGCTGGTAAGTATCCACAAGAACATTCATAAGAACTAGGCACTCATCAAATCCTCACTTTTATGTTATTTCATGCAATCTTTCTTGTCCCTTTCTGCCTTCCTTGGAATGACTGTGTGTCACGCAATACAATGCAGATGGCAAGCATCCAGAAGGGTAGACTCACCGGATGAACCTGGTGCTGTAGTCCAGGAAACAACAAAGAAGCCGGTGGAAATTGTCAGTGGAATTGTGTTTTTAGTGCTGGGGATCAAGCCCCGGGGCCTCCCATGCACTGGGCAAGTGCTCCTCTCCAGCCTACCCAAGAACTTTTCACAAATAAAGATGAAGTTTTGAGACCTGATTTGTGCTGTGAAATTTTATTTCTGGTTGTTTCTTTCTTGGCGAGCTAAAAAGGGCAGGCTAGAGCTTTTTCAATATTCTCCAAGTATTGGGAGATATTTTGAGGTAAAAAACATCTTTGGGGACCCAGAAGTCTCCATGCTGAAGAATGCTTCTTTTTATTCCAGTATCACTTGTTTTCCAGCCAATTCTAGCTGCTCCCCTCAAACCAGCTACTTTTCGTGTCACTTTGAGATCCATGGCAGTGACCTCAGATTTCCAAGATGATCCCCTGCATCAGGGATGTACTGGAAGAAGTGCTGTAAAGATAAGCTATGCATGTGATGATGGGACGGACAGCCACTGCCTGAAGCAAAGTAATTTTAGGTTACTAAGTAATCTGTGTCACAGTCCAACCCTCTGCCATCAAGCTTCTCTGAGGATAAAAATACACTTACATAGGTGAAAGCAATTTGGTTGTATTTCATGATATAATGACTTAAAGCATTAGGGGCTGGAGGGGTGGCTCAGCAGTTACGGCCCTTGCCTGGCAGGCGTTGAATATGCGAGTTCAAACCCCAGCACCACACACATGGCGAAGTGTCGGACCAATGAAAGCCACATGAAAAACTAAATAAAAATGATTCTCTCTTTCTTTCTCTCTGTCCCTCCCTCTTTAAAAAAGCATTATAGATGATAGTAAACTGATATATATATGCATATATTAATAATTTTATTGTTTGAATTAAACATCATAGTAACACTATCTATCTATACCTATACCGACACCTGTATCTATCTGTTTATCTATCTCTTCTGCCTCAACATTCTCTGGTGACTGCATTTCAGTCGTAATGAATTCCAAAATCCTTACGCTAGCTTTCGGGGCATTACCCTATCTGGGTTTGGATACTTAGGTGGGCTCATCTCCATCTTCTCTTTGTTTAGCTCATTGTGCTGGAGCTACAAAGCACTCCTTGCTCTTCCTAAAGAAGCTGAATCTCTCCCCAGCTCAGGTCCTTGGCACTTGGTGCTCCCTTTTGAAGGAAATCCTGCCCTAGGTCTTCACCAGCCTCACCCTTACTTCAGTTCTCTGCTTTGTTGGAAGCCTCCTGATCTTCCTATCAAGAACACAGTCTTCTGTTTCCCAGCCCTGCCATTCTTTCTCCTCTGACCTTGTTTGTTGTGTCAGAGCTTTTTTTACAACTGATGTACCATGTATTTGTTTATTTTGATCCTTCTCCCTGCTTAGAATGAACCTCTAGGGAGTTTTGGCACCTATCGCCATAACGACATATAGGAGGTGCTCAATCTACAGTTGTTGAGCCAACGAAGGACTGTTAGCAAAGGTAGGCATGTTGACCCTACTCGACTTCTCTGCTAAACTCATGATTTGTGTCTTGTACAACTGCGAGATAGTTGAGCCATGCTATAACCAGCAAGTAAAGCATACATGTCTAACCAACAGATACAGTGAAACCAAATGAAAACAGGCAACTCTAGTCACAATAAAAAATAATAAAAAATAAATGAATAAAAAATAAAAAAATAAAAAATAAAAAAATAAAAAAATAAAAAATAAAAAAGGCAATAAAAAAGGAAAATTCTCAGATTTCTCAGACAAATGTTCTCAAGGAAGATTCTTTAGAGAGTATTAGCTATGAGTCTAGCTTTCTTTAAAGCAAAGAAAGAATGGGATTTAGCCCTTTAATGGTCTTGTCAACCTTACGTGTGTAGAAGATCCCATCTGCTTCATCCATGCTGACTGGTGAGAATACCAAGCCTGCTGCTTCCTTGTCTCTGCTCAGCTGAGAAATTCATTCATGAGTCTGTTTTCTGTTGCTATCACAGATGCCTGAGGCTGGATACTATGAAGAGGTTTATTTGGTGTACATTTCTGATGGATGGAGGTAAGTAGCTTGGTGCTGGAGCCTTGGCTACCTCTCAAGATGATGGAAAAGTGGAAAAGGAACTGGTGGAACACAGAAGGGAGTATGTCATGGGGTGGCCACGTGTAACAACCCACTCTGTGAGAACAAATGCATTGAGACCAATATTAATCTCTTGCAAGGGTAATGCCCCCAATGACCTTATTACCTCCCACTGGGCTCAAGCTCTTAAAGATTCCACCATCTCTCAGCATTGCGCATGGAGCACCAAACTTCCAGCAGATCAACTCTTGGAGAGTATGGTCAAAGCATATACAAACGCCAGCACTCTACCTCCCACCATTTCAGCACATCCACCTTTGAGGGCATGGGTTCAGTCTCACTGACCTCTAAGTCTGCATGTGAATGGATGTGTCCTCACCACACTTCCTACAATTAAATTTGATGAATTGATTTTGTATTGACTTCTATTTTTCATGTAAAGTTCATAGAGAAAGCTGTCTCTATTCAAGGGACCATGTCACTTTTATTCAATGCCTATAACTCCAGCATTTAGGGTCTGGTACAAAATACTTTCTCAATTAAAATAATTTGGCTGAATAAATGCCCTCCAGGTTTGAAATAAGTGAAAGAAGGGGATTCTAGAAAGGTGTCTACTAATGTGCTAGGCCTCCTTTGTGGCAAGTTGCTGGGAAGAGGTTGTGATCTTGCTGTAAAATCCATCAACTTTATTTTATTTCTAAACTTAAGCCTAGAGATGTCATTATATTAATTGGTCTACTTTACTAGTTTTCTTTTCTGTTCTTCTTCATATCAGTAGAAATGCTGCCTTTGATCTTTTTAATTTTAGTTCTCTCTTATAGTTACAAGGCCTAATTCATTTAAACTCATGCTCAATGCATGTAAAATGCCAACGCTTTTATTCCTCAAAACATACTTCAAACTGGTGATATGGAAACAGAATTGCCTGATTGGATTTTGCCCTAATGGATGGAGACCATAAAAAGGACTTATGTCCAATATCAATTATTTATACTCTAGTGACTTGTGCATGCACCCACTCATCTCTTCTTCGCTAACAATAAAAGGGAGCTTCTCTCTGAAAAGAATGCAGGTTGCTGTCAGGGAAAACAATTTCCTGACTTGAACAATGACTATTTGCATCCATGCCTGGGAGGCAATGACAGGTGGCCCTTACCTGGTAAAATATAACTGTCAAAGCAAAACTGCAGCAAGAGACCCAAACACTGCTTGAGATATTCTTGCAAGTTTGGAGAATGGAGCTAGAAGATTTCTTCATACTTCCTTGTTCCCCAGATCAGCGCAGTCAGCTGGCATATTTTATGATTATTAAATATCTGAAACATCTCAAAAGTAAGGATGCCTCAGGCAATTATTCATTTTTGCCTTTTGGGTTGACTTGGAAGTACCTTCAGGAAGCAAAATCTTGGGGGAAATGTGGTCCTGGTGGTATTTGGAGAGGAGGTTCCTTGTTGTAGACGACCATCTCCTACCTGAGTACCAGTATCATGCCTAGGCCCTGGGTTAACTGAAGCGCTACTGCAGTGTTCCAAGAACACTTGGCCTGGGTGCTGGGGTGGTAATGTCCCCCACTGTGAATCTTGCACGTTAGGAAAGGTATCATGGAAAAGGGGCAAAAAGGGAGGGAGATAGCTTTTTGTGATGATTGTTTTGAAGTGAAGACTTTTGGGCTTAAATCCAACTTTGCTCTTGTCTCAGCACTTGTACAGCTACATACTATAATTTGTAGACCTGTAAACACCTTCAATAATTCATTCAACATATGTTTCTTATTGAATGCCTGTACTAGGTGCTGTGTATAGAGTTGTGCATTAAACAGTCATATCCCTGTTATTGGTATCTTACAGTCTAGAGGAGAAAAGGGGAAGAAAGGAAATGAGAAACATATATTTAATTTCATCTTGAGATAAGTGCTACGAAGACAGCACTTTGGAGAGCGTGGTGCAGGGTGTTGGACAAGGAATGTTGGGGCTACTCAGATGGAAGGTCGGGAAAGCCTCATATTTCAGGTTGACCTGAAGACTGAGAAAGAGTCAGCTATGTTCCAGATAATGAAGAGCATGTGCAAAGGCCCCGAGCTTGGAAAGAGAGCGGCAATAACAATACGAATCAATGTTTGCATAGAGAAGTGGCACAATGTGGGGGACAACAGCAAAGATGTTACGGTCCCGCTGCTCAGTGTCAACAACAGAACAATTGTAACAATAGCCTGAAATAAAAGTGAAGGGAATGTGGTCTACGAATCTTACTGCACTTTCACCTGCTCACTTAAAGGAAGCATTTTGTAGCTTCTCTTTGGTGTGTCCCAGTTGCTAGAATCACAACTTTTGTGCTTTGGTCCACTCTTAAGTAAAATAAGTGTCACTGCGATACTGTGGAACTCAACGGGCAATCTGAACATTGAAATGGCTACTGAAAGATTAACAGATGGGGTGTAGTGTGGGTACGTGGGACAGAGGGATGATCCGTGATCTCCTGGTGGGATGGAGCAGCACAGTGGGTTTTCATCATGCTTCTCAGAGTAGTGTGACATTTTGAATTATTTATTCCTGGAATTTTCCATTTAATCTTTTGACAGCATGTAACTGGAACTGTAGAAAGCAAAGGTACAGATAAACTCGTGTGGTTAGACTATTGTCCCAGTTTTTATTGTTCTCAGTCAGGCTTACCAAGCACTCATGATTATCCTTGCAAAATGAAAGTTCACATCATTTTGCAGATGTCCCCTTTCCATTATCCCTTTTTCCATAAATAGTAATTCATTCCTTCACCAGAAGGAAATATAGACCATCTGTAGAACATTCGTAGTGGTTTCTAACATGCAGATGAATTTTGCTGCAGAAGGTGATCTAGGGAAGGTATCTGCAGGGACCAGGTGCTGTTTCAGAAGCAAAAGAGCCCTTTCCCTCTCTGTCTTGTCCATGGTGTGCATAAGATCTGGAGCCAATGGAGGCTAACTGAAAAATTGCAACAGAGGGACAAATTGAAGGATGTGAGTCATTGAGACTGTTCAAACAAGTGTTATCATCCACTTGGAACTCAAGCCAAGCAAAGGCAGCTTCCATGCGCAGCCCCAAGGTTGTCACAGGTAGCGTGTGCAAATAAAGGGCAAATCTGGGTATATTCATTTGCAGCATGAAGTTTATCATTACCATGAGAAAATAACTTTTTTTTGGACTACAAAGTATCACATTTACAGTTTCTAATTCTGCAAAATGGGGACAATGGTAGTACCTGCCATATAGAGTTGGGATGGGAGAGGATCAAATGTAGATTAAATGCACAGTGCCTCAGAATAGTGCTTGCCGCACAGTTCCACAATATAATATTCCAAATAATAATATTGCTATTATTGCTATCTAAGGTAACACATTCAAAGAATGATTCTACTGTGAGTCAATCCTCTGACAGGATTGTTGCTGGTTTTCAGAATTTGCATAAATACACCATTGCCTTTATTTATTTCCCATACAGATATTTAACAATAATAGCACATGAGCCAGTTGCTGTTTATTACCCATTTCCAGCTAGTTTTATTTTTGTGTTTTTTTTTTAGAATATTCAGTAGTTTTTTGAAAACCCAGAAGAAATGGCACGATAAAAGGTATGGCATCCTTTTTTAGTAAAAATGCTTTTGAGGGAATTCCTTGGACATTGTGTGTGAAGTCTAAATTACATTTGAGTCCACGGAAACGTGATTTATAAGGCAATTCTTTTTATGTAAAAAATAAGCAGCTCAATTCTAAGTTGAAGAATTGTGAAGTGCCTCTCCCGTACTGGTTTCTTGTTTAGTTCCCACCGAATGAGTCGGTGGAGATCAGTGCACGCTTTGACAGGAATGAGCAAGGATTAAGACTTTGCTCAGTATTGAAATCTGCCAGTATCTGGACTGACATGTGTCATCAATTAAAAACTACAAAATTCCAGCCCTTTGTCTAGTTCCCTGATCCACACCTTGGATTCTTGGATTCTAGAGCCCACTCAGAAGATGCTAGTCTTTGTAAACTCACTTCCTCTAACTCTGAGCACTCTTTTTTCTTTTGCAGGTACTGGGGATTAAACCCAGGGTGGCCTGAGTACGAGGTAAAGGCTCTCTCTACTGCTGAGCTATATCTCTAACCCTAACTCTTAACACTTTTATATCAACTATTATTAGCAAACTTAACATCTTCAACCACTTGGTTCATGATCCAAATATGTAGGTACCTACCTGAAGACTGCAAATGCTTAAAAGATAGTCCTTGCTTGCTCTCAAAGAGCTTATGGTCTTAAGAGGGAGACAGACATTTAAACAAATGGGCAACAAGGCTAGGAGGGGTGAAAATGGGTAAAAGTGGGAAATAATTCTCAATGAAGAAATTTGCCAAAGTACTCTCCCTAGAGTACAAGACCTTTATCTAGGTCTGGAAAGATGAGAGGGTTTCCATAGAATAAGCTAGAAGCATATCTACCCCCAGGAACGCTGGGTAGGGAATGAGTGTTATGTTTTTGGTGACGAGGGGGTGCCAGTTTCTAGAAGCCTTTTCACATGCTAAGCAGGAGTTGAATTCTGAATAGCTAATCCTTTGACTTACAGTGCTTTCAAGTCAACAGAGAAGACAACATTCACTCTGTGTGATAAACGTATTAGCTGATGATAAGACACAGAAATGAAAAATCAGATCACTTGGTTGTCTGCAGATTTTAGTCAGAAAAAAATTAAATCATCTGTCTTTCAGGTCCTGGAAACAGTGCTATGCTAGATCTCTTATTCATTTATCATCCATGGCCAAGCATGACTCAGAAAATGATGCTTCTGCCTTTTTCTCATACTTAGAAGTAGCAGGTGGCACAAACTCAAAAAATTACTCATGACTGGGTTAGAAAAGAAGCAGAGCAGCAGAAGGAAACGGAATCTGTGAACAATTTTTTGACCAATTATTTCTTCCTGGGTCCAGCGAAGCTGAACATCCCTAACACATTTCTGTAGTTCCAACACTTCCTTGGATTTATTATGACTCCGTTTTCAATAAAGGTATTCAGGATTAGGCTATTCATCTGGAAACTTGTCATGGAATTCTTCGCTCCACACAGATTAAATATCTTGGAACAAAGTTGAAACAAAGGTTAGAACGGGGATTGTGTTAACACTTGTCCATAAAGCTATGTGGTGTGTGATGTATTCTCACCTCCCCGCCCCCTGCCAATTGTGATGTGCAGCTCATAAGTGAAGTTTATGAGAAAAACAGAGTTGTGTTCTCCTTTCCATATTCCTCAGGAATGTGGCCCTTATCCAGTTATCATGGCTTCTGAATGCTGCCAGCTCCAGTACTCTCTTGTCAGTTCAATAAAAGCGATTTGATCACAGCCAGGCATAGCCCTGGGATTCTTTCAGCTGCTGAGTTGGTTAGAGGGCAGCTATTATGTTTACATTGTTTAAACTCCAAAGGATGGATTTAAGAGAATGTGATAAAATCTTTGCTCTGGTATGCTTACTACCAAGATAGCCCCTAAAGCTGCACCCTAATGTTGCCCCCTCTATTTTGTGCCGTGATTTTAAAGAACAAATACAGCAAGAGTGATGGGATGTCACTTCCATGATTAGGTTTCAAAAGACTGTGACTCCTGTCTTGCTAGCACTATGTCTTTTACCAAGATTCTCCCTCGCTCCACTACGACGACCACAAGGTTGGACGATGATGCTTGCCCTAGGGAAGCAAGTGCCGTGTTTGAGGTGCCCCATGGGGAGGTCCATATGGCAAGAAATGAAGGGTAACCTCAGGCAAATAACCAATGAAGAACTGAGGTCTTCAGTCCAAAAGCCTTCAAGGAACTGAATCCTGTCAACGACTTCGCATGGGACTGTAAACTGGGAGAGACCCTGTGCCAGAGGACCCAGCGAAGTCATTTCCAGGGTGCTGCTCTATAGAAACTGAGTTAGTAAATGTTATTTCAAGCCACTAAATTTTGAAGTAAATTGTTACATAGCCATGAATATTACAACTGATTATAGAAGTAGTAAGGCTTTGGGTGGGACACAAATATTGGAAAGGAACTTCATATATACATTTGTGTCTGAGTCACCAACCCAGACAGAGTCTTTATGACAGATGTCCTACATACATTGTTTATAATAATTGCAGCAACCTGGCAAGAATGGTGGTGTTCACATATTTTGGAAGAAAACTGATATTATGGAAATCCAGTTACTTGACTCAGAACATATGGTTAGAGGATGAGACATTAGAGGGCCTGGTGTCTGCTGCTCTGAAGCCTGGCTCTTTCCATTAGAGATAATAGGAGGGGACAGTTAGAAGGGGGCAATCAGAATCACCTGCAGATCTTTTTTTAAAGTTACTGATGACATTTTTCCTTCTCTGGAGGCACTGACAGTGTGTATTGAAATATACCACCCAGAGAGTCTGTGCCAGAAAAGGAGTGACCTCACACAAGCTCAGCCTTAACCTCCGCTGCTGGGATCAATAAGCAGAAAGTAAAGTTTGCTCATTCCCAGCCGTTCCTGCTGGGGATCTGGTAGTCATCAGTAGCCGGCTTAGAAAAGTGATCATGTGACTTCAGTATTCTGGTCTTAGGTTGTTTGGTGAAGTGAAAAAATAAAACAACAGGGACTGGAGCAGTGACTCAGTGTGACTCAGTGCTTCCGGCTCTTGCATAGCCTGAACAAGGACGCGGGTTCAAACCCCAGCACCACCTACACAACAAAGTCTTGGAATAACTAAAGCCACATGAAAAACTAAATACAATTCATTCTCTCTTTCTCCATCTCTCTCTCTCTTTCTCTCTCACTGTCCTTCTCTAAATAAACAAATAAATAATAGCACCCAGAGCTCTACTATTTGACGGGCTCAATATACAGTCCCACAGGTGCTAGACCTTATCTCACCTACAACTAAGAGTTACCAAAAAGAATTTGGCTAAACAAGGACAAGTTGGGAGTGGATGTGTGGTGAGTACTGCTTCATTTGGTGATGAGAAGAAGGTTATTAAAAAAAAAAAACCCAGAAGGGAACATTGTAGTACTGTACCTCAGGAAGGTGAGGGAAGCCTTGGACTCTGCCATGAGGATTCTGAGCGGAACAGGTGGTTGCAGAATTGACTAGACTTTGAGGACTGGCTGAGGCTCTGCTTGACTATCTCCAACACCAGTTCCAAGGTCTCTATTCTACCATCAGCCCTTAGCTCTAGAGTGAGGGGAGATGGGCCTGTCATTGCTCATGGGTCCTCAGGCAGATCTCAGCCTTGCTTTCATAGCAATGGCTTCTTCACTTATGTTAATGAAAGACATCACAGGTAACTGAAAAATTCCAAAGTTTCCATTGGCAGAGGTGATTGGAGGGGCTTCTACTTCAACACCTTCCAGCTACATCATTACTCTTTGCTGCATTTGGGAAACTGGGGTTCTAGGACCTTGCGCATGCTAGGCAAGCTCGCTGCCACTGAACCATACCCAAGCCCTACCTTGTTCCATTTTGCATAGATTTTTTTTTCTAGGGCACCATAGTTACCAGCCAGACATCATTGGAAATGGGGTTAGTGGGACTAAAAAATTGATTTATTTTTCCTTTCTTTGTGTGTGCTAGGTGTAGAACTCAGGGACTCAGGCATGCTAGACAATGCTTTATCACTGAGCTTCATTCCCAGCCCAAGAACTGAATTTTTCACCACATTTGATTTCAATTAATTCTAATTTAAATGATTATATGTAGCTGGTGGTTGCTATGTTGGTACAGTCCTAGAGGCTGTTCTCATTATACTGATTTTTTTTTGCTAATTTAGTTTTGGTTTATGTTTGTAGAACATTTTCCAAGAGCCATGCACTTCACTTATAATTTTGCATATATTCATACAATTTTCACAAAATCTGATGAGGCCTCTTTATATTATTTACATTTTTCATAGCAGAAGGTTGAATCTCAGAGAGATGAAGTAGCTTGCCTCAAATCACAGGGGCAGGAGATAGGATTCAAAACAAAGTCTATGTGCTTCTAGCCTGTGTTTCCTATATAGAAGAATGAGGCTGAATAGGAACAGGGAGTGAAAATAAAATGGACTCAAGACAACTAAAATATTACCCTTGTTATAATGGGTTCTTTCATTTTATTGCATATTGTAAACAATTTGGCCACAGCAAATATGTTAGTTTTTAAATCACCATAATTCTGATCTTGTACATCATATAGTGTTTCTCCCAAAGTCGCATCTTCTGTGAAAACAATCAGTGAACCTCAGGTCTATAATGTGCACTTTTATGACATTGCTACACTAAATACAAATAGTAAAAATACTCATCTATTGTAGAAATATGGGTTTGCAATGTTCCTTTTATTAAAAAAGAACTTTTAAATGCTCTTTAATATGACCTTCTTTATACATATTTTAAAAATATTTCATTAATGTGTCATGTATAATATTGGGGTTCATTTTGACATAATCTTTTTTTAAAGAGAGGACAGTGAGAGAGAGAGAGAGAAAGAGACAGAGAGAATCAACTTTTATTGAATTTTTCACATGGCTTTTGTTGCTCTGACACTCAGTTGTATATGCATTTTGACATAATCTTATATGTATAGAATGTAATTTGCTCCAAATCAGTTCCCAGTACTTCCTCTTTCCATCTGTTCTTCTTAGTCTACTCTAGTGGTATTCCTTCTATCTACCTGTAGTTCTTTTTTTAAATTTTATTAAGAAATTTATTTGTTGAACAATCAAACAAGCTTCTAACAAAATAATGTATATATAAATTCTGAAATTAGATTTACCCTCAAGAGCCTCCCCTAATTAACCACCCTCATCCCTCTCCCCCCTCCTTCCCGATACATCTCTACAAATGCCTTAGGTTGTATGTTATTACACCTTATCCAGATTTAAAACATGAGAATTGACCTCCTTTCTCAATGGCCAGGGTCTAGCTCCAGCTGGTGCGATGTTCCTTAAGGGAGGGCACAAACAAAGGTGAGATGGTGTGGAGTGGAATGGCTCCTATAGAGGCAGTATTTGCAGAGCACAGAGGTGCACAATGAACATATATTGATGGTGGAGATGATCAGAATTCAATTTCTGATGGTCTTTCCTCTCCGTTTCTTCTTAAGGAATGTTTAGTGTATTTGCAACCAATATACTCAAAATTACAGAGACCCTGGCACTTTGAGTGTTCTTAGCTGCAGTGTAATTGGGTCTGATCACACTTGCAGAGGAAAAATAAATTAAGTTATGTGTGCTATTAATATTGTGCTAAATACTACAGTGAGTCAAGAGAGCCTCTCACTAGAATAGAATAGAACTTAGAATCCTTAGGATCTTCATAAGTAAGAAAATTGTCTGTGCCTAAAAGTCAGGCAATTGATTCCAAATAAATCTAACTGTTAGATCCCACTTGCAGACTACATTCAGTCGGATCATTGTGTTTCTAGTGTAGATATCAGAAAGTAAAATATTCTATTTATATTGACTAGTAAGTTCCCTAACTATAAAAGTATAAGTACTATAGTTTATATTTTAAGGAATTTCCTTTGATTGTTGTATTTAGCAAAATTCAGATCATCATTGGGATTTCACTAAATGATGATGATGTTAGATTGAACATTTTAGGTTTAATTGTACAAAACTCCTATTATCCATCCCTAAAGTTCAGGATGCAATTTTAAATACATGAAAGAATCCACATAAAAATATAAATGTCAAGGTCACTTGCAGCCAAATATGGCACATTTGAATTATTTAGTAAATGCTTTTATAGCTAAAAGTAGGCACTTCATAAAATTTACATTTTGGGAAAAGGCAACAATGTGATATCTCATTCTTTTCATTTAACTACATAACTTCTTCAAGAGAATAGATGATCATAGTTTTTACAAAAGAGGAATATAAATTTGTCTCTGTTACATTGAAATGGACTCCCACAGAAGGTAATCCAAATTTTATTTTTCCGTATTCTTTTTGTTAGTCTGTTGTTTATCTTCATGGTCAAGTTCTGAGATTTTGCAACTTGACATAAAATTTATGTGAATATTAGCTTCTCATCTTTTACTATAAAGTGAAGATTTTGTTACCTGTAGAACTCAATATAATTTCTGCCTCACAGTTAGAAAACCCTGTCATCATCCACTGACCAAAGCCAGATGATTTTAGGAGACAGCAGCTGGCATTGAAGAGGGCTTGGCTTTCAGCAACTGTGGAGTCCCTCTGTTTCTGTTTTAACTCTCAAATTAAATAAACCAGATTCCACTGTTGCTTTCATTCTTGGAGGCCGGAATTCACTTCATACCTGCATAAAAAACATGAGCTAAACATTTTGGGCCCATCTACGATTCGATTTAGGTATCCTTTCAAGATCATATATTAGGTTCTGTTTGAAGTCTTCATAATAGGGAGCTTCACAAAGCAGTCTTGTCAATAGAAAAGCTCTAAATGTCTTTAACAAAAACATACAGGTATACCTTGTAGATATTTGGGGTTCAGTTCCAGACCATGACAATAAGGTGAATGTTATAATAAAGTGAGTCACATAAGTATTTGGCTTCCCAGTGCATACTAAAGTTATGCTTACATTGTACTGAGTATGGTAAGTGTGCAATAGCATTATGTCTAAAAAATATTTTATTGCTAAAAGTTGCTAAGGATCATGAGTCTTCAGCAGGTCATAATCTTTTTGCTGGTTGAGGGTCTTTAACTCAAACTTGGTGGCAGTTGACTGATGAGGGTAGTGGTTCCTGAAGGTTGGGGAAGCAGTGGCCATTTTTTAAAACAAGACAACAGTGGAGTTTGCCCATGGATTTACTCTTTAAGGAAAGATTTCTCCAGAACACGTAATATTGTTTGAAAACATTTTATCTACCTTACAACTTTTTTCAAAATTAGAGTAAATCCTTTCAAACAGTACTGCTAATTTATCAGCTGAATTTTTGTAAAGTTCTAACAACTTTGTCAGAATTTAAACCATGTTCACAACATCTTCACCAGGACTAACCTGCTTTCTTTGCTCACGCATAAGAAGGAACTACTCATCCAACATTTTATCATGAGACCACAGCACTGAGTCACATTTTGGGGCTTCACTTGTAGTTTAGTTCTCTTGTTAATTTGGCCATATCTCCATCACTGAAGTCTTGAATCCTCAACATCATCCATGAGAATTGACCTCTTCCAAACTTCTGTGAATGTTTGTATTTTGACCTCCATCTATAAATCAAGAATGACTCTAATGACTCCTTTTCAGGTGGCTTTATATTTACTTTTCCCAGATCCATCGGGGGGAATAACTTTCTATGGCAGCTATTGCCTTATGAAATACATTTCTCCGTGGAATGTAGGATGGATTTTGTGTTAGTGACCATGAAAATAACCTTAATCTTGCTGTGCATCTCCAACAGAGCTCTTGGCTCAGGTGCCCACCAATGAGCAGAAAATGTTTTAAAGGAATTTTTTCTGAGTGGTAGGTCTCAACAGTGGGCTTAAAATATTCAGCAAACCACGTTGAAAATGGGCTTTCTTGCTTCATGGTTAGAGCATAGGAATAATAGCTTTAATATAATTTTTCAGGGGTTTAGGATTTTTGGAAAGGCAATTGAGCATTACCTCCCATTTAGAATTACCATACACTTCTAAAAATTAGTCATCTTCTCCTTTGACTCTTTGAAGCCACGAATTGACTTCTCACTATGAAAGTTCTAGACGGCATTCCCTCCCAGTATATAGCTATTTCATTGACATTGAAAATACGTTCTTTAATAAACTAAAAAAAAATCTGTTTAGCTCTTTCATGAATGAACTGAGCTAGGTGTTCTAGACAATGGGGCAACTTCTATATCAGCAGTTGTTAACCTTGTGCTGCGGTTTCCTTGTTATAGAGATGGTTTCTTTCCTTAAACTTCATGCACCAAACTCTACTAGTTTAAATTGTTCTTCTGTGGCTCCATCAATTCTCTCAACCTTTATCAAATTGAAGAGAGGATTGGGCTTTGGTGTAAAGGAATTCTGTGGTTGGTTTGATCTTCCATCCAGACCACTGAAACTTTTTCCATACCAGCAATAAGGCTGTTTCTCTTTCGTATCTTATGTTCAGTGGAGTAACACTTTCAATTTCCTTCGAGAGTTTTTTCCTTTGCACTCACAACTTGGTTAACTTCTCTCTGCATCCCGCTCTCTAATCTTCATCATTTCTAGTGCATGATTTAAAAAGAGAGATCTGTGACTCCTCCTTTCAATTGAACATTTAGGGTTATTAATTGACCTAATTTCAACATTTTTGTGTCTCAGGAAAAATGAAAGTCCAAGGAGAGGATGAGAGACAGGGGACAGTCATTTGATGGAGCAGTCAGAACATACATAATATTTACCCATCTGTTAAGCATGTTGTCTTACTTGGACAGAGTTTGTGGCATCCCAAAACAACTCTTACAGCAACATCAAAGACCACCGATCACAAATCTCCATAACAGATATAAGAGTGAAAGAGTTTGAGATATTGTTAGAATTATCAGACGGTGACACAGAGACAAAAAGTGAACGCACACTGTTGGAAAAAGTGGTGCTGATGAACTTCCTCAATGTAAGGCTGCTACAAACTTTCCTTCTGTGAAAAACACTGTCTGCAAAGCACAGCAAAGATAAGTGCAATAAAATGAGGTAAGCCTGTACTCAAATCAAAGTTCCCTTCTGGCAACTTCCATCCAGTGCCTCAAACAGTGCCAAGCACATTGTATGTTCTCAGGCACTCAATATACATTCATTGATAAAGGAAAGAATAAGCAATTCTGAATCTGACTTTTAAGCTACATAAAATACAGATGTTTGCTTACGTAGGCCAGGTCATTCTCCTGTCCTACTGCAGGTCTTCTCTTTTCCAGGATCCATCCTGAAACTTCCTTCTTCTAGTTCTCAAACAGTGGTTATCACAAGTGTTCTCAATGTCATTGCTCTTCTCTGAATGAGCTGAAGTGGATCATTACATCCCTGAAAATATGATTGCAAAGAACCAAGCACAATACTCCACATGGGGTCAGCGCTGAGCAGAGTGGGCACCCTGTGTTTCTTAGCATGGACATTTCACCAGAAATAGTATCTGACCCCAAAAAAGGATTCCTTACAGCAATCCTTTCCTGCCTGCTTCTGAGTAGAGGCATTTTGTTTTTCAGGGCAAGACGATCGGTTGACATATACTCTGTTCCAGGAGAAAGATTATTTCCTTGAATGCCCAGGATAAGGAGGGGGTGGCGAGCGCTGTGCTGAGGTCTGCGGGGTCGGGGAGTATGGAGGAGGCAAGTCTGCACAGTATTCCATCTCGTGATCGTAACCATACGGCGGTGGTGCCACTGAAAAAGAAAAGGAAAAGACCATCAGGCATTTGGCAATTATTCAAACTGCCGTGTTTGAACCATTGGACTTGATATTTTGGGAGGAAGGGGCATAATTTTTGTCTGAAAAAGAATTTTTTTTCAGGTCAAGAGTATGTAATATGAACGGATGAGTGTTCTGAAATGTGGTGCGTGGGTCAAAGTGTTTACAATTGGTGGCGAAGGGAGAGATCCTGGGAAGCATGATGCTGAGGGGCAAAGACAAAATGGCGAGGAACCATCCAAGTTGACCAAAAGCAGAGAAGCAGGAGAGCAACTGTTTAAGCAAGTGGTATGTGGAGGAGAAATGGCAAAAGACATTGAGGAGTCTGGCTGCATTGTCACAGAGGGCTTTGAATGTCTTCATGTATGCGATGCAGAGCTATTAGAGGTGTTTTGAATATGCTAGTGAGTGTGCTTTGGGAAGACGTTTCATTCAACAGCATGGACAGAGGTAAACTGAAGAGAAGGTGAAATGATTTAACAGTAGACATAGGGGATTACAAGGGACTCATGACAGTGAGGAGAAAATATTCATCAGAGCCCTGAGCAGCCAAGTGGTTTCAGTGCTTAGGTGATTAGGTGCTGCCTGGGCACATGGAAAAAGGAACGGGGGTCAGGGAGGGATTGAGGAAGAGGTAAAGGCATTGGGTGTAATGGTTTAGATATTAGGTGTTTCCCAATAGCTAATTGTGAGACAAAGCAAGAAGACTGAGAGGTAGAGTGATTGGGTTATTAGAACCTTAACCCAATTAGTGAATTTACCCTCTGATAAGGATTAACTGAGTGGTAACTGTAGGCTGGTGGGGTGTGGCTGGAGGAGATGGGTCACTGGGAGCAATCTTTGGGGTATGTATATATTTTGTGAGTTGAGCTTAGTGCTCTCCCTCTGCATCCTGGTGTGACGTCTTGACCCACTTTCTTCCACCACACTCCTCCATCCTGATGCTTGGCCTCACCTTGAGCCCTGAGGAATTTACAGAGGCAGTTGACTGTGGACTGAGACCTCTGACACTGGGAGCCTCCAAATAAACTTGTCCTCCTCTAAAACTGTTCTTGTCAGGTCTTTTAGTCATGGTAGTGTAAAAGCTGATTAAAACACTGGGTACCCAGGATCTATCAATGGATATCTATCTATCATCTGTCTATCTTTATCTATCGTCTCTCTGTCTCTATCATCTATCTCTATCATCTATCATCTACCTATCTATCTCTATCTATCATCTGTCTACATGACAAGCAGATTTAGGAATGATGAATTTAATTTTCTAAATTTTTGAAAGTACCCGACATTTATTTTTTACTATAATGTATGTCGTTATGTTTCTAAATCACATTTAGTACACTTTATGACATTATTTTGTAGTGATCTCAATCCCATCTGCAGGGTTGGAAGAGAGGCGCCCTTTAAAGCAGAACTGCGTCCAGGTCTTGGGGAACCGAATCATTCTGCAGCGGCTGAGCCACCCTCTGCAGCCAACGTGAAGGTATGGCAGAGCTGAATCATGCTCAGCATCTTGGCCGCATGTGCCATTCGGCATGCTTAATTGGTTACCGTGAATGTAGACTCAATCTCAAGATTAGCGTCATGATAATGCAAGCAAATGGCTAAGCCTTAAACATGAGAAGGCAACCCTAAAAATAATTATTTATAAATGTCTTCTAAATTGTGCTTTTCCTAATAAGAACCTGACAGTGTTCTGATAAACAGGGACATATAAACATGGGGCCGCAAAAGATGTCTCCTTCTGAATCCCTCTGGCTTGCCTCTCTTTGCCAAGCACTTGACCACTGGACCATTTCCTAAACTCCTGCGTCACCTGTGGAAAGGGGAAGGAAGAGCCAGAGAACTAAGTGGGGAGTTCCCGAGGGTGGCTCTGTTGCTAGGTCCCTAGTGGACATTGTTCAGGCTGAGGGCTTTCAGCAGAGGACTCAGCTCTCAAAAGCATCTGGTGAAGACGCTTTCAGGCTCTGGATGTCGGTCAACCTGTGCTCTCAGTTCTGTATTCTACAACAAAGCGTAGTAACTGCCATGGAGTCGACCCACTGTCCCTTGAATTTTACACTGACTCCACAGCTTATTTAAGTCTAGGAGGACTGAGAAAAAAGGCTTATGATAAATTTTATCCAAACCAAGAGGGGAAACATTGCAGCTTCCATGTAAAATGGGAAGTTCCACTTGGACACCCATGGCACTGCTTCCTATAAGAGTGAAGCTGTACACTGTATTTTTTTAAAAAAAAGAGGGGGGGGGAGTGAGAGAGAGAGGGAGGAGAGAGAGAGAGAAAGAAAGAATCAATTTTATTTAGGTTTTCATGTGGCTTTTGTTGCTCTGACACTTTGTTGTGTACGTGGTGCTGGGTTTTGAACCCATGTCCTTGTGCATGCCAGGCAAGCGGCATAACTGCTGAGCCACTGCTCCAGGCCCTGTACGCTGTTTTTATCCCCAGGATTTGCCCCTTCTTGAGTGAGGAGCCCTCGCCAAATTATCCTGCTGATTGACTCCACATCGTTCTCTGTCATGGACTCTTGGTGTGTGTTGCTGCTTCTCTGAGGAAGCATCTTTGCTTGGCCATCTGCATAAAAACTGATGGAGGATGTTGCAGGGAGAATTGTTATGATGCACACAGTTGCATGCTGAGCACGAACGTTGCAGGTACAAAGCAGAGCTCCTTCCTTCACATGACCTTTGAAATTTGATGAAGTAATAATATAATATTGAAAGGTGGCATTTTAAGGATCATCCATCATGAAATAAACATGGTACATTTTTAGAGTATCCGTTGCTGGAAGATGTTTTAAAATAATACTTGTATAGTGGTGTACTATGTTATCTTTCTTTTTGGTAAGGTTTCAGTAGAAAATCAATTTTTTAAGATATTGATTTTAGAATTCTTGATTGACCCTAAGAGATTTTGCTCTTTTTTACAGATCAAATAATCTTTCAAAGATGTGTGGATCCAGTGGAGATATGAGACCTTTGAAACTCTTTCATAACCAACATATAATTCTTTGTTATAAGTAGGGTAAATTGTACAATATAAGATACAGTTGTCTACAACATTAAAATATGGAGGGATACTATAAAATTCAGAGTAGAAATTTAGTATTTTCAACTCACTCAAACCACTATCTCTAGGGAAGATGCATGGTGTCAACAAACTATTCAACATTATATTATTCTATTTATTTTAAAAATGAATCTAAAATAATTTAGTCTATAAAGCAGCATTTTATTTTTTATGTTTTATTACTGCATTATAATTATACATAATTGTGAGGTTCCCTGTGACATATTTATATATACACATAACATAACTTAATCCAATTCATTACTAGCATTTCCCTTTTCCATCTCCTCCTACCTTACCAAGCTGTCCTTCTGTCCTTTCTCTACTCTTCAGGTTCTTTCTTTCTTTCTTTCTTTCTTTCTTTCATCATCTATCTATCATCTATCTATCTATCATCTATATCTATCCTATCTATCTATCATCTATTTATTTACTTAGCATTGGGGATTGAACCCAGGGCACTTAACCACTGAGTCACACCCCTAGCCCTTTTTACTTTTTATTTTGAGACAGGATCTCACTAAGTTGCTTTCAATCTTTCTAAGTTCCTGAGGCTGACTCTGAACTTGAGATCCTCCTGCCCCAGCATCCCAAGCTGCTGGGATTACAGGCATATGCCACCGTGCCTAACTCTTCTTTTTGTTTATTTACATGAATGCATTTTTCATTGGTGCATTGCAGTTACATATGAAAGTGGGATTCACTGTGGTACACATAGCACATAGAGCATAATTCCTCCCATCCACCTTCCTCCTTGGTCCCCTACCACTCTTTACTGAGCTCTCTTCTATTTTCATGAGACCCCTCCCTGCTTTTTAATACCTTTTTACTCTCTAGCTTCTGCATATGAAGGAAAACATATGATTCTTGACTTTCTGAGTTTGGCTTACTTCACTTATCATGATGTTTTCTGGTTCCATCTATTTACCCACTAAGGACTTTAGAGGATTTGTAAGTCGCAGAAAATGATTTTGTCATCTCAGTTTAACATATGTGATCTTTTCATATCTACCGGCCACTTATGTGTATTTATATCTTTGCAGTCACACACAATTCCAAATGCTTTTCTGAGTTTCAGTATGTCTTTTCCATTCTACTGTATATTCTTTGTAGACTTTGTTGCTAATGGTTGAATAAGATTGAATAAGATTCCACTGACCAGTTACTTTGAGGTTAAATGTTTTATATATATATATATATATATATATATATATATATATATATATAAAATGTTGAATATCTTCTTGCACAGAAACTTTTTTGAATGATATCTTTAGAATAAAATTCCAGAAATTGACAAACTGGCTGAAATAGCATCACTTTTAGTGATGTGATATTTAGTCTGTGATATTATTTGCAAAAAGAATTGCTTCAATATAATAAGAGAAGATATCCAGCTCTTTATCTTATTAGTTACTTCTTTGATAATAGCTAGGGTTTTCATTATTTTACATTAAGTTTACTATTTGAAATTCATAACAGGTGATAACTTATAAATTGAGCTCAATTTGAGTTAAGTTATAATCAAGGTGAAAAGATATAAACAAGTATACAAAATTGCCTGCTTTCTCTTTTAAGGATAATTTATCAAAATAGTTTATTTCATTATACAATTTTTACCATATCAGCATATTAAAGTTTAAAACTTGTACATAGGGCCTGGAGTGGTGGCTCAGTGGTTACTGCGCTTGCCCGGCATGCGCGAGTGCATGGGTTCAAACCCCAGCCCCACGTACACAACTAAGTGTCAGAGCAACGAAAGCCACGTGAAAAACTCAATAAAAATTGATTCTCTCAAAAAAATTGATTCTCTCTCTCTTTCTCACTGTCCTCTTAAAAAAAAAACTTGTACGTAACAAAATCTGTTTTTTCATCTTTATTGTTTCCTCCTTGTCTTTTATAAGCATAAAAAATCAGTCTTCTTTTCCAGATAGCTGATATATGACCATTCTTAGTTTATTCATCAGTTTATATATTTAATGCTGCTTTACATTTATTTATTTATTTATTTATTTTATTTTATTATTTATTTTATTTTTTCCACGTTTTTCTTAAGCCAAATTATTTAAATGAGGCCTATTGAGTAATTCTCACCTTTCACATTGTTGACCTGTGTCATTTAGAGTATGCGAAATTCTTATCTACGATTCTAGTTCCAAGGATAAAGTATGTTTTTATACCAGAACTGCCTCGTTTATCTATCGCTGATTTTAAGTTGCTTTAATGTCTGGTCACCTGTGAATCTCACCGTAGTTTTTAGAGACAGTTTCTATTTAATTGCTAGGTGCAGACCTCCTTCTCCACTCTTCTGCTCCTCCTACTCATCACCCCCCTTGCTCAGAGCTGAGGATTTAAACAGAAGCCCAGGAAGCCTTGGCCAAGCCCGCACTGCCCCGCTCAGTCGCACACAGAGCACTGCCTGTGTCTCCTCCACAATGCTAAGATGCTGAGATATGCCAGAACCCATTGTTCCCCTTCCTCAGATGACATCAAGACAAGTCCTATCCCGCTTTACACCCCTCTGTCACCATGAAAAGGGCAATCTCCCAGAATAGCCTTCATTGTGGATTTAACCCAGGAAGCTCTGCACATCTAATCTGATCAATTTCCCAAACCTCCTCCACCCACTCCACTGCTTAGTGGGAAACAAAGCCTGTGACCAGAAAAGTCCTGTGTGTCCCAGCTCCTTCCTTCACTCCAGCACAGAATGTGGGGAAGTTCTTCTCAATCTCTCTCCCTCTCTCTCTTTCTCTCTCTCTCTCTAAGATCACCTTTATTTTTTCATCTGGTTTTGGTTTTTCTGACACTTAGCTGAGCATGTGGTGCTGGGGTTTGAACCCAGGTCCTTGCACATGCCAGGCAAGCGCCCTAACCGCTGAGCCACCGCTCCAGCCCCAAGGGAAGTTCTTTTCTGATGGCGTCTGTTTCCCTGGTAAATAAGACGTGATGTGAACTCATCTGCTGAGAGGGAGAAAGGCTGAGGGGACCCTCTAGGTTTGAGAAGGAACAAAACTGGGTGAGACAGTTCTCAGGGGTGGAAGTGAACATCCAAACCACCTTTTTACTGTAACTAAAGTCTGCTTTCCAGGACAGGACGGCTTCCGCTGCTTTACCATCAAACTGGAACTGCTCTACTTCTCCCACACCCCACAATCTCTGGGGCCAGGACTTGCTGCGTATTTGTGATCTTTCTAGTCATTTTCCAAACTATTATTGTTTTCCCTCTTTAAAAAAAAAATCTGAGTTGCTTTTTTTTTGTGTGTGTGTGTAACACATGTGCCACAAGATTATACTACTCTCAATTTCTTGCTGTTGATACCTGTGGCCCTTCCTGCCCCTCTTCACTGAAGACTTAACATCTGGTCCGCTCTTCCTTTCCATCCCCTCTGCTACCATTCTGTCCTTTCAACATCCGCTTCTCAGCCCCTTCACATTTGTGCCTGCAATGTTCTCGTCAACCATTCCGTTAGCAATTACAGTACTATTTTATAAATCTTCATTTATAAATCTGGCCAGTACCCTTTATCTTTCTAGCACACCCATTCCACATTTTGGACTTAGATTTCCGATTTACAGGTGGCAATTTAAAAAGCCAATTTAAATTGATGTCATCTCTTTGCCATCTCCATGTCCTTCTTCATTCAGCCTTGATTTATGCATCATCACCAAAAGGACTCCTTTGCATCTATGGTCAACGCTCTTATCTCTTTCTCTCCTTACTGTTTGGCAGAACCCTATACCTGATTAAATCCAACATTTTGGCTACCCTGCATTTATATAAGGGACTTAATGTGGCTAGAGATAAGGTGCAGTCACGCTGACGGATCCCATTGTAAATGAATGGTCACTTTCTTAAGTGTAGTGGCCCTTGGTATTGCTGGGAAATTATACGTATCTTGAGGCATTTTAAAAACTCCATTTTCTGAGATTAGTTTCGTGCTTTCTTTTTATTTCTTCTTTACCCTCTTTACTTTCAGATGAAAACTTGTTTCTTATTTCACTGAAAAAGAAAAGGTATTAGCAGGAGGGAATATCCTTATACTCTGGACCCCAAGTCTATAATTGACCTTCTCTGTGCACTGCCTTACCCCCTGTGATAGCACACTGTCTCTGATCCCATCTAAGGCTCCCCAGACTACTCTGTAGTGGATCCTGTTCCCCCACATGCTCAAGGACCCTTCACATTCTGTATTTATTAGCTTCACCTTTTCCATCAGTGCACTTTCTAGAGAAAGAAGACACCATGATCTAGGTTAAGTAATGAAAAGAAAGAAAAATCTCTGACTTCATGTTGGTCCCATTTTTCTTGACCCATTGTATAACCAGACACTAGCTCTACTTCATCACACAATGCATTCATAAATTTATCTGCAGCATTAATTCCATAGGTATAATTCATATGACATCAAAAAATCTTTTTCACTTCCTCTTTTAGTTCTCTGAAGCAGGTTACTGCAACAGCTTGTCTGGGTGAAGACAGCCATATTCACAGCATCTGCTTTGATTTCCTCCAGTAGGAGTTGTGTCTTCAAGTTCATAGTTACATCCTCATTACAGAGAACCTCTCCAGTATGGATTCTCCATGTATAACACAGGATATGAAAATTTTTATTTCATATTAAGCACAAATGCAGGAATTTTCTTTAGTATGAATTTGTAGTCTCTAAAGAGGTTTGATGAGTACTCAGAAATGTTCCTGTGTTCAGTATATTGCCTTTGTTTCTGAATTCAACAAGGCAAATGGAGCATTGTTCCCCCAGGAAGATAGTAAAGATTATAGGCCAGTTGTTTTGTAGAATGTAAAGTAAATGAAGTACCTAAAGTGAAGACTTCCAGGAGTGGATTGGAGAGTGTGGTGTAACACCTGCTGAAGATCAAACCACTGAATGTTCCAACAGACTGGATAAACAATTGAAGGCCATGTCCCCAGCCCTCAGCTGGGAGAGACACCAGTTAACTAGCCGATCAGAACAGGTTTGGATTTATAATTTCTGCCTCATCAGTGAACTGGCCCTGATAGCAGTTTTCTATGGAAGTCTCCCATAAAAAAAAAAAATTCTCCTGCCCTTGCCTTACAGGACACTGTTCAGGACTGCCTTGATTTGGTGTACCAGAATTGTGATTCTGTTTCCCCAATAAATGCTATTTCTTATAGTCTCTGGATCAATCTTTTTTTTTGGGGGGGGAAGAGAGGGGTTAACAAGAATGACAACTTAGTTTTGTAAAATATTTTTTCATGCTAAGATTCAGGCTGTGGACTCTCACACAGAACACTTTGGACATGTAGTATGTGACATCTATCTGTTTCTCTCTGGTGCTTTTAATTCTCATAACCTGATCAGGATGTCTGCATAGTAACTGTTTTAACTTTTACTAATGAAGAAAAAAAAATCTGCTAGACACATTAAACTCTTCAAATACCTTGCTCCTTGGCAACATTGTCCTCCAGTTTTAGTAAATGTTGATGATTTTGGTCCAGATCTTACGATGATTTTAAAGGGGTCTTTCCCTGCAATTCAACAGTTCCCTTCTATACTTCCCCATTTCTATCCACCCTCTCTCTCTCAGTACCGTATTTCAAATCTCAATTTTCCTGATGACATTGAAATCCTTTGCGTTCTTTCTTGTTGGCAATTGATTTTTATATATTTGCCCATTCCTTTTGTTACGCTTTCACTGTATTATATTCTTTCAGATATGTCCATATCAGCCAAACCTACATTTAAAAATGGATTCACATGATCACTTTGTTTACACTGAAGTTCTTGAACAGAGTGAAAATGTACAACTTGACAATCTTTTTTCTTCCCACTAACCATTTAAAAAATAATTAAGAGGACTCCTGAGGCTGGAGTGGTGGCTCAGCATTTATGGCATTTGCCTGGCATGCACAAGGATGCGGGTTTGAACCCCAGCACCATGTATACAATGAAGCGTCGGAGCAATGAAAGCCACATGAAAAACTAAATAAAACTTATTCTTTCTCTCTCTTTAACAAAAAAAAAAAGGAAGAAGAAGAAGACTCCTGTTCATTCTACCACACACACACAAAAGACTCTTGTTCATTCTACCTAACATGGAAGGAATTAAGGGCTTAATTTAGGAAGGTCATTGTCTACCAAAGAATTAGAAGTGACAGCAGAATGACATTGTCTCCTCCTTGGTGAAGAGCAATAATGCTTACCACAGGTTTCGCACCGAGCACTTTCATCATAAGATAAGACAACTTTCTGTAAATTATGTTCTCCTCATTTATCTGGCTTTTAGGCTGTAGGACTATACGATACAATAGGTTGGGTTGTTGTCTCAATTATCACAGGGTTAATTCATTAAAGTGGGTAAAAGTCTTTTGATTCTCCACACATGAAGGGTTTTGAAAAGCAGTCAATACTATTATGTGTTGTTCCTGATCCTTGAAGTAAAAGCTTAATTAGTGACTTTGAGAAGGAAATGAGAAGTAACCAAGCACATTATGTTTTTGAAGATCAAGTTCATTTGCAGGAAAAATACTTCCAGGCTAAAGTTCATTATGTTTCCTGCATTATTTCCGTTTCCAGAACAATGCATTTATTGGAAATGCAACCACCATTATGAAAGATGCCACTGTAAAGTTTGAAAACAGGATTCGAAGCACAAAACAGAAACTGCACACCTCAGGAAACATGACTTCACTTTAAAGTAGTGATATTTTTAATCTTCTAGTTTGATTCAAAGTTTAGATTTTGAGAAAGATAAAATAAAATATAAAATATTTCATAAAAGTATATTTAAATGTCTTAAAATTCACTTTTATTAAACTTTTTTTTTAGTCAAGCTAATGTGTATCTAGAATATTATTTGTGGAGTACTTTTCCCTCCTTTCTTTTCAATTAATGTCTCTACTTGAATTTCCTCTGTTGTTCTCTTGTGTTATGGGTTGACCTGGGGTGAGGGTAAAATGGGAAGATGTGAAGAATTATAAATAATTCACCTTTTACTTGTATCCTAGTTCTAACATCTTTACATCAATTCCAACAAAGTTCTTGAGAAGTTGGAAATGTTCAAAATCATAAATTGCTCTCTGCTAAGGTTTTAATGTGAAGTGTCCCCAAAGACTCATGTGTTGAAAGCTTGGTTCCCAGTGCAGCAATGTTCAGAGGTAGAGCTTTTGGGAAATGACTGAATGATGAGGACTCTGACCTTATCAGTGGATTAATCCGTTGACAGATGAATGGAACGCAGGGAGGCAGGGGAAACCACAGGCAGGTGAGGCATGGTTGGAAGAGGTAGGTCACTGGAGGCATGTCCTTGGGGACTATATTTTGTTGGCGGCCCTTGCAGTTTCTTGGCTGCCAAGAGCTGAGCAAATTTTCTCCACCATGCCCTTTCTGCATGAGGTTTTTATCTTGAAGCCAGATGATCATGGACTGAAATATTGGAAACTATGAGCCAAAATAAATCTTTCCTCCTCTAAGTATTTTTTTCCGCTGGTATTTGACACAGTGATGAAAAGCTGACTAGCAAGCTCCTATAGTGAGTAATATCTATGTAGTCCCAGGGACACATGAGATCAAATCTCTAGGTATTAATCTGTGAGTAAATCGGGTCTTGTCATGGGTTGTTTTTATGAATCATCAAGCTCTATTTGCTGGATGCCCACTATGTGCTAAGGCTGGCAGTAGATGCTTGAGATAAAGAGTTGAATGAAACAGACCAAGATCCGCATGGGGTTAGTATTCTAGAAGGGAGAGATGAACAGTCAACAATAAATATCATGGTTAGGTAAGCTATATATATCTTAGAAGATTAAAAGAGCTCTGAAAAGAAGGTAGAATAACCCAAGGAAGACTAGGGTGCAGTGAAGTGAGACACATTAGAATCTTATAAAGGGGTGAAGACAGGGTTCATTCAGGAAGTGATCTTTGATCAAAGAGTTGAACAATGTGAGGGAGATAGGCAAAGCTCTGAGATGGGAGTGTGCCCCTTGGGTTCCTGAAACAGCCAAGTTCAAAGTGTGCACAGATCAGAGCAGTAAGGGAGAGGGAGGAAATGAGGCCAAAAAATGGGAAAAAGAAAAAGAAAAGGAGAGGGGCCCAATTTATACGGCACCTTGAAAGCCCCAGTTAGGAAATGGCCTTTTACCTGGGATGAAATGAGGAACCACTGGCCTTGGGTGTTCCTCTAGGTCAGGTGGGAGCCACAGGAAGATGTGAGCACAGGAGAATGTGGCACCTGGGTCAAAAGGTTCTGTTGGGAATAGACCCCCTGGGGCCCAGGAGGCTCTGGAAGACTTGCCAGAGTGTTAAGGCAGAGTGTTAAGGGTGAGGGCTGGCAGTGCGGCTCCTACCAGGGAGAAATAGTAACATGGCAAACATATTTTGAAACTACAGCTGCAAAGCTTTTTTCTGATAGGCTGCATGTAGGGAATGAAAGGAATCAAGGGTGAATCCAAGGTTTCTGGTCTGAACTGGAGGTCTAGAGATGACATCAGTTGAAATACTGGAAGTTACGAGTAGAAGGGATTTGAGGAGAAGATCAGAAATACAGCTTGAAATATGTCCCATATGGCTTCCATGCTAGGCACACACGTGGAGCTGTCCAACACACCCTGGGATAAAATGAATCTGAAGTTCAGAAAAGAAGTTTGTACAACTTTGGGAAGCATTCTTGTACAGGTGGCACCTCTCACTGCGAGGCCAAATGACACAATTAAAGTCAGTTGGGATACAGCGGGGGAGCAGACAGAGACCCAGCCCCGAGGCTCTACAACTTGAAGGTGGTAGAGAAGAGGAAGAACTAGCAAAGAGGAGTCGGAGGAGTTATCATTCCTATCCTCATCTCAAATTTGCTCCATCAAGTTGAAGCCGATAAAGAAAGGATTAAAAGAAAAAGAAAGAATTAGGAAATTGATGCTCCAGGCAGACTGTATCTTGAAGGTACCCTGCTCCCTTTTTTTTTTTTAAACAGGGACTTAGAGAAGACTTAGGGTGGATAGGAATTTATTTAATACGGTGTGTCAAAATTAGAATTTGCATGCAAATTGTATATATGCAGACCGACAGAGCACTATTAAAATTTCTAATGTGAAGTGCAGTCTTTTGTATATGGAATCATATGTACTCAATATACTTATATGTGAAACTTTTAGTAGATTGTTAACAAATACTTGTCAAATTATTAATAGATTACCTTTGCTCTTTGTTGGGAATTTTAATATTATATGAAAGCTGTTCTTTTAGTATAATGAGGACACATAAAAACTTTTAAAAATACTTTTTCTTAAGATATATGCGATTGAATGAGATGGGACATGCTTTCTCTGTAATTACTTGTCAGCACTCAGTGGCAGGTAGACAAGGTGGGAGTGAATTGTCTATTTATTTTATTTCTGGCTGACTGGCAATTGTAGTCAATGAGAGAGCCATTGCAAATATGAATATCCTTAAATACAAGGTGGATTCTCTTACTTGGGTTTAAGAAATCTCTAGTCAAAGCTGGAGTTCAATCTCTATGTACTTAGAAGTATCCTAGAAAACTGGAGAGTGTTTCAGTGAGAGTCTTTAACATTCTTTTCACTCTCTAAGGAGCAGAGCATAACTAGAAAATTGGATTCCTCTTTCAGGAGAAAGTGCTATTTCTTACCAGGGCAGGAGGAGATGGTGTTGATGTGGGTAGCTCTGATGACACCCACCCGGGTTCCCCGGTTGTTTTTCATGCACATGCAGATGCAGATGGCAATTCCAGCAATGACCCCCATGATGAATACGATTCCAAACACGATGCCAGCAATCGCAGTGCCCCTAAAAGGAGAAAGAAAATACCTTCATTGAAAAGGACTTCAAGGTATGAGGGTTCATCTCAGAACACAAACAATGACAGTTGCTGGAGGGGCTGTGAGAAAAGAGGAACACTGTCACACTGCTGGTGGAACTGCAAACTGGTACACCCACTCTGGAAAGCAGTGTGGAGACGCCTCAAAAAAATTAGGGCTGGAACTGCCCTATGACCGAGCTATCCCACTCCTGGGTATCTTCCCAAAAGAGCTAGAATCGGCTTACTATAGAGATACAGCTTCATCAGTGTTTACAGCAGCTCAATTTACTATAGCTAAATTATGGAACCAACCCAGATGCCCCTTGATGAATGGATCCAAAAGCTGTGGTATGTATATACAATGGAATACTACTCAGCTATTAGAGAAAATGATATTATGGCTTTTGCAGCCAAATGGATGGAGATGGAAAAAATTTTGCTAAGTGAAGTATCCCAAACTCAGAGACTCAAGGGCTAAATGTTTTCTCTCATTTGTGGAAGCTAGAATATAAACAGAATTAGTACGTTAGATGGCTAACCTAACAATTACCTCAACATGTATGAGTTCTTACATGATCATGGGGAACTGTGCTTAGGTTCCTGGGGGATGTAGGGAGAGGGTAGGGAGCAGGGAAGGGAATAGGAAGGACATCAAGGTGACCAGAGGGAGGTAGTATGGGTGAATCTAAACTGAGGAGAACCTCTGACTTCCACGAGAAGTCTAATTAACTTGAGGCCTAAGTAAAGTGAAACACGGAACCATGGGGAACCCAAAGGGGGAAACCATGGTCTGGCACCAATATTGGCTTATTCTGTCATTACACTTTTGTTCTTGATTGTTTGACGATGAATCCCCTCCTACTTGTAAGACCATATTAATCAAATAAAAATAAACAAAATAAAATAAAAAAAGTTCTTAAAAAAAAGAAAAGAAAAAAAAAAAGAAACGGACTTCAAGGATTCTTGTCATTCAAATACAGCTCCACGGCAAAGGATGAGAGCTTCTTTATCGATGTTCTTAAGGATATTTCTTTTTAAAAGATAATTCTTTGAATGAGTCAGGCAAGCAGTCTGCATTTGAACAGGTAAGGACAAATTATAAACATTTAGGGAATCCTATTCCAGCTCAGTTGCCCAATCCATCATTCTGTTTCTGGTTTTAAGACTACATATATTTATATAAAAAACCATCCTCCACATATACTATCTAAAAAGAATTAAAAACTCATACTGCTGTGTACCTAAGCAGCAAAGACTTTTTTCTGTTGATCATGGTGCATGTATTTTTAACGAAGACAACCTGATAAATGACTGGATATTAAATACTATTTAACATTTATTCTTGATTAAAACTCTTCATAGAATAGGATTTTTTTTCTTAACCAAGCAAAGAAAACCAAGCCAAACATCATATTAGTTAATATTCAGAGTTACAACAAACAAGTATTCCCATTCAATCAGGAATAATACAAGGAAAACCTCTATTCCTACTCATGTTAATGATTTTCTCCAGAAAGTTTTAGCTCATACAATAATACTATAAATACAAAAAAGTATGACATAAAACATTATTATTTGTGGGTGATTTGTAGACAATTATATTCATCTACTAATATGAGAAGTAATGAAGGAATCTTTATCAAAATGAAAATGTTGACTAGGCAGTATCATTTCTGGCAATGTTTCCTAAAGAAGCGCTACACACCTGTGTACAAAAAATAACAAAGATGTCCATCAGCATGATTGAAGTGAAATGCTCATGATGCATGGCTACCCTAATAATAATATTATGAATGAAAAAGCAAGTGTTAACAAGTTAATAGCAATATTTACAGAATAGCTGTAATGGGGTAAAATTGTATTTCTATATCAAATTTTTGAATACTTCTATAGTAGTTATTTTGTAAATATGGGAAAATAAAGAAATTTTCCATTTTCTCACTTGTGAGTGCATCAAAGCAGCCATTTTTAGTTCTTTTAGCTATTTTTTACTAGTACTTCTTAACAATCTCAACATTATTATGAATTCCTTTATTTAAATTTTTTATTTTATATATAAACGATGGGCTCTTCTTATAGTACTTGAGAATGCAGATCTCTCAGACAGGCTTCATATGTGATTAAATCAGTTATGAGTAGGAAGAGGGGAGGGACAAGGGTGAGTAATTAAGGGGGCTCTTGAGGGGAAATCTAATTTTCAGAATTTGTATATATATATTATATTACTTCATTACAAGCTTGTTTGATTGTTCAACAAATACATTTCTGAATTTAAAAAATAAGTTATGAGTGTTTATATTGATATGATATTGCTACTGGCCCGTAAAGTACAGTGGTTATTTCCCATTTTTCTTACACCTTTTTTAAATAGAAATCTCTGTGAATTTTCATTTTTCCTTATACCTATTGCAGTTCCTCTCCCTTACAAAATTCTGAGAAATTTTTCACATTAAAAGTATTTTACTAGTTCTTTTCTCTCTTGTGCAGATTTCCCTCTGACAGCCCATTGAGTGCACTGGTTCCCCTGTCCCCTATAGACCTGGATTAGTGGTCCCCAGGTTAAGCTTCTGGACCCCATTCTTGCTATTTCTTTGTGAACTGGCATTTTTGCAGAACTACATTCTTTTTTTCTTTTTTAAGAAAGAGAGGGAGGGGGAGAGTAAGAGAGAGAATCAAATTTTGTATTTATTTTTCATCTGGTTCTGGTTTCTCTGACACCCAAACTTGGGTCCTCGTGCATGCCAGGCAAGTGCTCTCACTGCTGAGCCACTACTCCAGCCCTGAACCACACTCTTAAAGAAGGATGCAAAGACAGGTAGTTTTTTGAATCTTTTCAAGCCTGTAAACTCCTTCCTTTAAAAAATAGTGTCCTATTTTCTTTCATGAACGTGGTCTTTTCTCTTATTTTCTGAGGGTACCAATGACACATTCTTTGAAACTTTCTCTACTTTTTGTATTTGCTCTGCCTTGCCTATGTTCTTTCTCACTGATGGTTCATCTTGATCTCATTCATCTTTCTTTTCCTCAAGTGTCTGGTGATCTTTGAATCCCCTCTGCTTTGGTATGGTGTCAATGTGTACCCAGAGATTCATGTGTTGGGAGCTTAGTTAAGTGGGAGCTTAGTTAGGAGTGTGGCAATGTTAGAGTGGGACCTTCAAGAAGTGGGGCTTTGTGGAGGTTGTGAGGTCACAGGGGGCCGGGTTTTGAGGGGATTAATGTGATTCTCATTGGACACCGGTTGCTCTCTGTCTTTTTGTCTTGTCATGTGATTGCTCTCTTTCAATGTGCTCCCATCACATTGTCGTCTGTCATGAAGTGTCACAGTCATGGGAGCCTTTGCCAGAGGTGGTACCATTCTTACCCTCCAAAAGTGTAAGCTAGACAAACCTCTTTTCTTTATAACTTATCCAGCTGCAGGTATTTCATTATAGGAATGGAAAACAGAAAAATACATCTTCCTATTTTTTAAGAGGGTTTAAATAGTTCAGTGAGCAAGACTAAAACGTTACAGGTAACCTCTATGGATGAAAACCAACTGAGGTCAGTTTTCACATAACTTTTCCTTTGGGCTGTTCATTTTTCTCCATGAAAAGATTCTCCAATATTATACGTGGAGAGCTAGTATGTAAAACTTTGAACTTTTGCTGGAAAGAAAGTGAACTTTCACAAAATTTCATGCATTTACCTCTGAGACCCAGTCTCTCACTCTACCACGATTGCTGGCTTTGGGGTTTAAAGTATGATCTCTGAACCCAGATCACCTACATTCTACCCATAGCTGGGGAACCCTGGGCAATTGCTCAGCTTCTCTGTGCCTCAGTTTCTTCATTTATAACATGACAGTTGGTATGAAGCTCATCTGCCAACTTCCTTGTCAGGAGTCTTTTGCTCATGGACTTTGGTGTCAGATAAGTAAGTTTTAATTCCCAGTGCTCTCTGAACATCTATTCTGTACTATTGAAACACAGGTCCATAATCTTTCACCCCACATCTTTGGGGTCCAGATGTTTCACAGGCTGGGATTTTCAGATTTGGAAAGTACGTACACTGCATATCTTATGATACTCCCACAGCGACTGGGTATCATGCTGAGCATATTTACATTTCTATAGTAAAGGTGGGAACACTAACACAGATTGCACAGAAATGTCCCCAATCCCCAGGGTCGTTCTGGTCTAGTGTTGCCACCATTTGACCCTTATCTGCATTCTAAAATCTTCAAAAACTTTGGCATGTGAAAGTACGGATAAAGGATTGTGAACCTGTATCTGTTTGTATTTTCCACAAAGTATTTTCTGAGATTATTTTCTCGACTCAATGAAAAAAAAAAATAAAACACCATTGAAAATTCCAATAAACTCCTTTAAGCAAATTGTAAAGGCAGAATGTAAGACATATTTGGAGTTGCTGCTATTAGTAATTAAAGCACGTCAGAGTCTAGTAATTTATTAAATAAATGTTTTCAAGAAAAAAATGTATCAAAGGTGATAATTTGAAAATAAGATGATGAAAAGTTATCCGGAAACTTCTTTTTTAGACGTAATGTTCAGGTCTAAATAAGATTAAATTGGAGGGTTTAATTTATGCTCTAGAAATAATCAATGGCCCAATTATTCAGGCACAGAGTTTTCAAAGTATGTGTTCTGGAAGCTTTTAAGATATCCAATTGGGGCATATTTATATTCATTAATTCCTTTACTAAATAGAGGAAAGTAGAATTTTAGTCACATTTTGTTTCCCTGTTGACAGCTGTAGGAAAAGTGCCTGCTCTTAAGGTCGATAATGAAGTCGCAGCTAATATGTTAAAGGAGGTTTTTTGATTAAAGCATGATTTTGGTGTCCTTGATCCTTTGATACCCATTAGCAATGGTAAATTAGTGTTTAAGACATGGCAAGTACAAAATGTAGAGCATAATTTACTCTATTATTAATAAAAAACAGGGAACAAATAATCATCTGTATATGAATAGCATGGTTTGGTTAACTGTTGGAAAGAGAAGCTTTTAATTTGAGAAACTTGGAATCATTAAAATCTTGAAAACATTTTAGGGAAAGTATTTTTTTTTTAAGAATGCTTTGCAGGATTTGAATATTTCCTGCCTCTTAAAACTTATTTTGGAGTAATTATAAATTCACAAGAAGTTATAAGAATAGTACAGAGAGGTCTGCTGTAACCTTCCCCCAACTTCCCCCAAGGGTTCCATCTTAGGTAACCATAGCACAACATGGAAGTGAGAAGACCAGAATTGGTGTAAAGTGTGTGTAGTTCTGTGTCACTGAAACATGCTGCTACCCTTATGACCACGACAGCCAGCAAGGTACCAAACTATTCCGCCACCACACATTACCTCCCTTTTGCCCCTACTTCCTGGTCACATCCACTCCTCTCCCCACCCTCTGTAACCCTTGGGAGCAGTAGTCTGCTCCCATGTCTACCATCCCGTCATTTCAAGAATGTGGTACGTAAGGAGTCACATTGAATGTGGACATCGAGGCAGCCAATCTTCACTCAGCATAATGATCTTGGACTTGATCCTACTGGTTTTGTTTTGGTGTGAATTGTAGCATTCCGCGGAATAGATATAACACAGTTTGTTTAATTGTTACTATTTGTAGGACCATTTTGTTGTTTTAGGTTTTGTGTTTTCCAAATAGAGCTGCTATATACAATCATGTACAGGCTTATAGGTGGATGCCAGTATTCGTTTCTCAGCAATAGGTGTCTAGGAATGAGAGTGCTGGGATGTATAATAAGTTTATGTTCAATTTTCAAAAAAAAAAAGTAATGTCAAACTTGTAGCCCAGAGCAGCCGCACCATTTTACATTCATGCCAGCAATGTAAGAGAGATCCATGTTCTCTCCCTCCTTACTATTATCAATGTTTTTATTTTAACTGTTTTCATAGTGATATCTCATTATGTTTTTTCTTTTTTTTTTTTTATTTAAGCATAACTGGGGATTGAACCCAGAGGCACTCTACCACTAAACTATCTTCTCAGACCTTTTTAAAATTTTTTTGGGATAAGGTCTTTCTAAATTGCCCAGGCTGGGCTTCTATTTTCCCATTTTGGATCAAGGTTTCAGAGGTGCACGACATGGTAGATCCAATCCATAGCTCTGGGACCGTGGTGAGGTAGCAGGATGTGGCAGAGGGTACAGCTCAGGGCCAGGTAACCAAGAAGCTCCTCTCACCAAGCACAAAATATAAACCCTAAAAGCATACCCTCAGTGACCTACTTCCTCCAGCCACATACTGCCTGCCTACTTTTATCGCCCAGTCGATCCACATCAGTGGATTGATCCAGTAATGTGGATCAGTGGATTGATCCAGTAATGTGGATCAATCCACTGATTGGTTATCACTTTCATAATCTAATGATTTCAACTCTGAAGAGTTTTGCATTGTCTCACACACGAACTTCTGGGGGACATCTCATATCTAAACCACAACACTCAGTCTTCCAAGTTTCTGGGATCACAGCTCTGCACCATTACATCCAGCTTCTTCGTAGCCTTAATTACATTTCCTTAATGACTAGTGAGGTTGAACATCTTTCATGAGCTTACTGGACATTCCTGTATCTTCTTCATGGAAATGTCTCTCTTTTTATTTTTTTTCTAATTGGATTTTTGATTTTACAGTTAAATTTTCGAGAATTCTTAATAAATTCTAGATTTAAGTCCTTTACCAGATAGGTGATTTGAAGCTATTTTCTCCCACTCTCTAGCATGTCTCTTTGTTCTCTCAACAGTCTACTAATTGTTTCTTTTATGGAATTTGCTTTTGATGTCATGTCTAAGAACTCCTCACCAAGCCCTCGGTTACATTTGACATTGAAGCTTCTTATCCATTTTGATTTAATTTTTGTACGAGGTGTCAAGTTCAGGGTTTTATTTATTTATTGCTACAGATTGCCAATTAACCCAGTACTGTATATTGAAACCACTCTCCTTCCTCTTTGAATTGCCTTTTTACATTTGTCAAAATCAGTTGGCTGTGCTTGTGTGAAACTATTTCTGGGTTCTGTATTTTTGTGGCTTGTCACACAGGCATATTGCAAATGTTGAGATTCAGTTATTTGGTGAAGTTGTTCAGTTTTTCTGTGTCATTGCTGATTATGCTTTGATTTGTTCTATTAGTTATTGAGGACCAGTGCTGAAGTCCTCCAGTATAGTTGTGGATTTGCATTTTTAATCCTTTCAGCCCTGTTTTCGTTTTTTCTTGCTCAGCAGCTTATCTAACCCTGCTGGTGGTCCCTGGAGTGGGGCTGTATTGATTTCTGCTTGTAGTGTTTGAACACGGTCAAATGGCTGTGCTTCCAGCTGAAAACTCGGGGAATTCAAAGTTGTGTTCTTCAGTCCATGAGGTTCCTAGTTGCTCTGACTTTTTCTCTTCACCTTTCAGAATATTCTTTTAGGGTTTATTGAAAAATAAGATATAATAAAAGACACTGCTTAAAATTTTCTTAAAAAGTACAAGTAACATACAAATACCTTTATAGACAAGATAAAGAGGCGGTAAATCTTTAAAGACTCAAATTTAATGCTTCTTAGGTTTTTAGGGTAAAAGCAATGTGACATTGACCTATATATGTAATAATGTTAGACCTTTTCTATGCATACAAATAAACTATGAAACCACATTCATTTAAAGCAAAGTGGAATATCACCTGCTAAACTCTGTAATAGAAGTGGCACCCTTTCCTAAAAATACATATCAATTCTATACACATATTAAACTTGAAATAAAACCTCCATAAAACCCAAACACTAATATCCAGATGGCTTTCAGGTTGGTGAATTCTTGAGGCACTAGGGCAGTGGTGTGCTGAAATTGCACAGACACTCTGAAAGCTCCAAGCTACCCTCCCCCATATCTTGCTCTAGGTATCTCTTTCATTTATAGTAAACCATTAAGAGCAAAGTGATTTCCTGAGTCCTGAGTAGGTTTTGCAAGTGACCAAACCTGAAAGAGGGGGAGTGAGGGGCTCCTTAACTTTACAGCCAATTTGTAGGGAAATGAGGGTAACCTGGGAACCTGAAACTTACGGTTTGGTGTCTACAGTGAGAGCAGTCTTATGGGACTGAGCCCTCAAGTTTTCCCACGTCTGAGGCTAACTCCAAATAGTTAATGTCAGAATTGAACTGAATTGTAAAGGACAGACTTCCTGTTGGTTTCAGAAATGATTGATATTAAGATGGAAAAAAATCTTTGCAGATGCATTTAAGTATCAAGTGTCTATTGTTTAGTTCCATGGGTGGATACTGACTGCTGGATGGTAATGAAAACAACTGGAACAAAATTATAAATTAAAGTAAGATTCTATAATCAAGATATTAAGTGTATTTGCAGTGGCTCTAACAATAATATGAAACTCTCTTTTATAATAAGGCTCAGAGATAATATATTTCATTCCATAAATAGCTTTTATGTATAAAAAAGATTCTAATAATGTTTCATTGTTCGAATAATATTGTCAGCACACTTTTAGGTTCATCATATTATCCAGAAACCTTACATAGATATCTTGACATGATTTTGCTATTAAATAACAGTAAAATAGTATTTAAGTAAAATAGAAATGTGAGAAAAATATTAAGTAATATTTCTCTTCTCTGACATGACAATTTACAAATGCATTTTATAAGCCAGCATAACAAAAGGACTTATAACTAACAGCTTGGGAAACTGAGACAGCAGTGTTGTGAGTTCAAAGCCAGGCTCAGTAACGTAGCAAATTCCTAATCAACCAAGTGAAACCCTGTCTCAAAATAAAAAATAAAATGAGCTGGCAGTTTGGCTCAGTGGGTTAAGTGCTCCTGGCTTCAATTCTGGGTCCAAAAAAAAAAATTAATATTCTATATAGTTATCTAATAACATCAGTCACAATAAAATAGCAAAATAAAAAAGGACATAGAAATATTTGATGCTCATGTAAAACTGTGCAAACTATAAAATGTTTTTGTCAGGAGAAACTTTTCATATGGACACACAAGTTTTTAAGAAGTATATAGCAGAAGGTAAACTTTGTGAGAGAGTTTTATGGAAAAAATGACCACAATTTCAAAATAATAAATTTGAAATGAGTTTATTTCTTATTATAATATGCAAAGATGAAATGAAATAAAATTCTCAAAATATTTTTATTAAGGAAGGAAATATTAAATCATTGTATTTATTAATGATGACCCATATGTGATGAATTAGAGCAATGACAAAAATCCTATTCCAATAATATACATGGGAAGAATAAAACTTGGAAAAATTTCCCCAATGGACTATTGTATTTATCCTATATAGATATATATTTATTTATTTTTGTCATGCATTACAATATTTTATACCCTTCAAAACTGATACTTTATTATACATTTTTGGAAATTTATGAGGTATATAATTCAATAAAAATTTTACTTGCTAAACTTGAAAATAATGCATTTTCTTAACTGATGCTTTAACAGATAATCACAGACTGGTAAGAATAGAAAAAGAAACTCACTAGAGTATATTTTTTAATATTAGAAGGTATCCCCCCCAAAGCTCATGTGTCAGACAGTGCAAGGAAGTTCAGAGGTGAAATGATAGGGTCATGAAATTCTTAACCTAATCAATGTTTTAACAGAGTTGAATACATTAACTGGGTGGCCATTTAGTTCTACAACTTCCACTGATAGTCACGGGTTCTCAGAACTCTAACTTGCTCTCTAGCTAGTTGTATGTCTCAATATGTTAAATAAGACTATAATTTCAAATGGTTAAATTATTATTAAATATTATTGACGTTTTGTATAATATTTATAGAGAGTAGGATACCAAACTATGTGATTTTCCCATAAGTTTACATTAGTTGCAAAAAAAAAAAATGATGTGACATCCAAATTTGCCAAAGAAAATAATAAAGTTATATACAAATGGCTCTGAATGGATAAATTTATGTGATTTGCTGAATCATTTCCTGTGTAAGAGATAGCTGTGTACTTTAATATCTATCTTCTGCATTTTCCTTGATAAAAGAACTCTTGAATGCTAACTAAACACATGGCTACCTGAAATAAATCTTAAATGTTTTTAGACACTCTTCAAGATAGATTTCTTTTTATGTGATGAAGTTCTGGAAAATTAGTTGTAGGTAAAATATTTTATGTCATCTCTCAAGAAACCTCCTTATGAGATGCTCAAATGGGCTTTTTTTTGTTCCACCTTCCTTGTCTTTCTGAAATAAAGGTTCAATGACTGAGCCTTCATCTTCGTGTTGGACCATCCTAGAGACAGAGGAGGTATGGATCTGATGGACATTGCTTCTCTAATAGCTACCTGGAGATGTTACATCAGGTCTTAATTGCCTATCTCTGAATTTCTTTTACATAACAGATTAAACAACTTGGAGGTTTTTTTTTTATATTCATTAAAACCACTGCTACTTGTGTGCGCACGTGTGTGTGTGTGTGTGTGTGTGTGTGTGTGTGTATGATATGCTATCTGACTTAATCTTATTGAATATAAGATTGCCAAGGTTATCATACAATCCTAGCTGCTGTAAACAAAATGAAATATTTAATGTGGAAGCAGCAGTTTTATGAAACATACAGACACTGGAAACTTGTAGAAAGATTCTTAAAAAAAGAAAAGAAAAGAAAAAGCACACCACTAGCAAGGGAACAAGAGATTACATTCAAATTCTATTAAATTGGGATCTTTCATCTTACATTTTATGTAGAGTTAAATTTGACTCCGTGAGGACCTTCAAGAAATCTACATTGCTTAGACATCAAAGAAGACATCCAAATGTGAATAAAAATAGTTTTGAATGTGTTGTGAATTGTAGGGTGATCTATACAATGATACTTTTATCACTAGAATTCAATGGTAAATGCTCTTATTGATGAAGAAAGAAAGAATAATTCAAGATAAAAATGACCTTTGAGAGTTGGTTGGTTTGCACTTTTCTCCATTGATCATATTTTCTGAAAAAGTGGTTAGCTTCTACCTGAGTTTGTGCCAATATAGATTTAATGAAGATTAAGTGTTATGGTCAAATAAGAATAATATAAAAATACCCATTAAACACTGTTTTCCAATTTGGTACATGGAGATACACACACACACACACACACACACACACACACACACACACAAGAGAGGGAGAGAAAAAACAGTAAATATATTAATATATTTTAGGGAATCTTCACTCAGATGCTGTTTTTCTAAAATAAAAATCATGTATTAAATATATTAAATTCATCCAATTCCTCTAAGATGCGTATACACACAAGTTTATCTTCTATTATATATGTGTATATATATTATATATGTGTAAATATATGTATATATATTTTATACTGGAGATTGAACCAGGGACACTTTACTACTGAGCTACATCCTCAGTCCTTCATATTTTTTATTTCAAGACAGGGTCTCATTTTGTTACAGAGGGTCTTGCTAAGTTGCTGAGGCTAGCTTCAAAATTGTGATCCTCCTGCCTCAGCCTCCCAAGTTGCTGGGATTACAGGTATATACCACTGTACCTAGATCCTTATTATATATTCTTGATATGTTTTGAATACTGTGTGGAAACCAAATGTCATCATTTTGATTAGATGTTTATAGCTCTGAGATAATACAGCAAACATATTATATGTCAAAGTGTAAATGCAGTGGTTCATGTTTATGGAAGTTTCTAGAAACTTTTCATGCTATATTTTAATTTTATACATGAAAGTATTTCATTTAACTGTTTATTTAATGGCAATATTTGAAAAAGTGGTATTGACGTATGTAGATTTAATTTTCCAGTTATGACCCTCAGGGGTTTCAACTTATTCCTCAGCCATTAGGCCTACAATTATTCCAAATGACTGCTACGAGACAACAACATTCATTATATCATAAAATAAAGTAAATATTGCTCATCTACCTTATCCTGGCACTGTTCTGGGTACTGGGATACAAAGTTGAGTAATATATGATATAGGATAAGGATGTTCGAGCCATATACCACATATCAAACACGGATATAGAGATTCTGAGACACAGAAAACTAAGACGGAAAACCAATGCAAGTGTTTGATCACACTCAGCAAAACAACATGAAGATAATAAACTAAAGGGAGTAGTTATGGTTTCTCAATACTTCTTAGTTACATATAACAATTTTTGACCCAGATGCTGTTTTGTGAAATTTAATCCAACCCATGTGTTTTACAGGTACAAAAAACAAATATGCAAAAGGCTAAAATAAAGCACTTAACAAAAGGTCTTCTAATTTTGTGGTGGGGTTACAAAGACAGCTTAGCCTTCCTAATCGCCACCACAGAGCTGTTTAGGTGGCAATCGACTGTGTTGCTCTTACTCTTTCCAAAGTTCATGGAATCTCTTCATTGAGCCTGATACGCTACAAAGCATTAGGCATGTAAAGAGGAAAGCAAGTCCAGTTGGGAACTGGAGAGGGAAAGCAGAGAAAGGATTCCTGGGACATTTGAAAATTTGAAGCTCAGAGACCTGGCAACTGATTGAATAGGGGAGTGAGAAAGAGGCTTGGGGAATGCCCTCCTTGGGGGCGACTGCCCTCCGCTGCACCATAGTTGGTAAAACTGTTGAAATAAGACGAGATTTAAATAGGTAGAGCCACTGCACACAAGTTCCTCTCTCTTCCACTTTCCAACCCTAAAACATTCTCAATTCCTTCTAGATATGATACTGTCACTCATACGACATCAGCATAGGCACCCTTATTTGTTGAAACTGCCCACTGAGCTAATCACTTAACTTGCTTATGGTGATTACTTTAGATTGGACATTCTGTACCTTTTTATCATGTTTTGCATCTAAAAAAACAAATCACAAACCAATTTTTTTTAACAGAGAAGACAAAGATTTCTATGGAAAGTCCACTTTTTGCTGAGATTAAGTCCTAGAAGTATATTAGACTTAAGAGATTGGCATCCATTTACCTTCAAATGCTGTGATATCATTGTTTCTAATAGCTGAATAGAACTCCATTGTATATCTATACCACAGCTTTTGAGTTCATTCATCCAGTGAGGGCCATCTGGGTTGATTCCATAATTTAGCAATTATAAACTGAGCTGCTATGAACATTGATTTTGCTGTGTCACTGTAAGGGAGGAATGATAGGGAGGGACCAAGGGGTGGGAATCAATAATGTAGCTTACTCTTTCCTCCCCTTAAGAACCCAAATAATACTTACGCAATCAATTCTGGAAAATACATTATGTTGTGTGTGTGCATGTGTGTGTATAATGCAATATATATATATATATATATATATATATATATACATTTATGATTGTACAACAACTCAATTCCTCAATAAACTTAAAAAGAAGGAAAAAAGAAAGTAGTATACCATAACAAAATATAATGAGAGAGAGGGAGAGGGAGAGAGAGAGAGAGAGGATCTGATTTGGATCTGATTATGAAAAGTCAGAGCCAGTCTGTTTTTCTTCCCACTCCCTACAGGATGGAGAGTTTCAAATACATATGGATGCTCATAACCACTGACCTGGCAGAATAGCAGCTTCCTTACAGGTCCTAGATTTTAAAGATTTAATAAGGCCCCCACAGGACTGGGCTTGATGTCAGAATCTGTAAACCTTTCCTAATTAGCTGCTGAAGCAGGCAACAGACCCTGATGGCATAAAGTTCCCCTGGCAATGAGCCCCTGTGCCAATCCAGCATTTTCTTCTGTGTGGCTGTGCTGTCTGCCTGACTATACATTACGAGCTGGCCTGCTCTCCTTCTCCTGGACCCTGGTGACTCCCATCGTCTGCCAAGACAAGCACGTGATTGATCACTATCGGCTGGGGAGGTCTTGTGTTCTAGCCCTGCCAGAAATTCTCTTGGTTCTGACATTAGTTATCCACACCTAACTCTCAGGAGCCTGGGGCTTCCCAGATCTGGCAGCTGCTTCCTGGTCACATCCCTCTTAAGGTCTTAACTCACAACCTCACCTGTGCTAGCCTGATGTGATAGATTGGAGCTGTCACATTTTGGCTTTCTCTAGGACCTAGCTTCTTGCTTAGTAATGCCATTCATAAGCAATTCAATCTCATCAGAGCATCGGTATCAGTCTCTTGTTGTAAATGAGGGCTGTTAAGAGTTCCAAATAGTTCCTGCATTTACCATTACTCTGGAGAAAAATTAATTTCAATATTGACTCATCCCAGTAGATACAACCAGAGAAGACATGTGATTGGCCCAGGGTAGTGATGGGAAAAAACTTGTGTAGATGAATACATAACCAAGACCAGGAGTGCCATGAGTGGCTCAGTTCAGATTAGATGTCTGTCCCTAAACCTGCCATTTGTACAGTGGGGAAAGACATGGGGAAGATAAAGGTGGTTGGCTCAGAAGCAAAGGCAGGAGCTTTGCAAACAATAAAATAGATGTTCACACACATTGTAAACTTATATAGTTGGCATTATTATAATTCCAGAACCAAGTCTGAGTCAACAGGTATATACTAGGATTATAAAGAATGAAGGACAGATAGAGACAAATGTTCCATATCTCATATCCATTTCCCTTCACCTAAACATATAAACAGCACTACAAAATCAGAAAAGATAAATTTAGGTAAGTTTATGGGGGTGATATCATGAGGATTTCTATGCCCATCTGTTCTGGCAAACCCTTACTTCAAAACGATAGCTTAATCTAAAGGTAAATTGTAATTTATAAATTGCAATTTAAGAATTGTAAATTATGCAGTACCAAACATTTTTAAAGATCTCCTTTGTTCTAAGTATAGTGTTGAAGGTTTAAAGAAGACAGAGTTTGGGGATGACAGATGCCTGTACATGGATATCACTGTAAAGTAAGGCACTGAGAGCAAATGGGGAAGCACAGACTAGTTCTATAGGATCAAAGAGGATGGCATCTAACCCAAACACGTTAGTGTGTGCAAAGGCATGTTTGGTGTGTGGTGAGGAGAGATGAGTGTGTGAATGAAAGAATGCATATGTATGTGTGTGGTGCCTGAGGATGCATTCCTGAAGGAGGTAACTGTCTGAATCGGAAAGGAAGTTAAAGAATTAATCAACGAGAATTGAAGAGATTATAGCAGAAGCACATTTCTCACCAAAAGAACACTATTATATAAGGTCCATAGGAATGTAGTATGTAGTGACATGTTTAAGGAAGCACGGAAAGTAAAGAGTTCCTGGAATAGAAAAGAACGGAGGTAAGGCTACAGAATAAGCAGAGGCATGGCGTGGGGTGGATGGGGAAGGTCTTCAATGACAACAGTCTCAGAGCTTGGAGTTTTTATTGGCGTTCATGGGAAAAATGTGAAAAGCTATAGGCATGGGTTGGCCTAAGAGTGTATGGAGGCTGGATTTGATGGTACCAGACTGTACTCTGGAAAATCAATTAAAATAACATTGTAATTATCCAAGTAAAGATGGTAAATGACTCAGTGTGGCAATGGTAGTGGGTCACAGAAGAAGGTGGTGAGGAGCGAATTCAGGAACAATACAGAAAATGAATTTATCTGTGTCTTGAAGTCATCAAGTTCGAATTCCTCAAGGGCTATAGAACTATGCTATCAGTTACCAAAAGCTTTTGAATAAACCCAGTATTTAAAAGTCACTAAGCCTGGAGGCTGTGTGTGTGGGGGTGTGTGTGTGTGGCTTTTAGGATGAATTTAGTCTCCAGATCTCTTATCTCTCCCAAAAAAGAGATCTCTACAAAGGGAACACTCTGGCTCCTTATAGGAAAGAAGGAAAGGCTCAGACACAGCAAGATGTTGTAGACAGGGCGGGACATAAACATTCTGGATGATGTAATTGATGCCAACCGGTCTGCCTTTAGCCAAGTGTGTTTTCCAACATGAACATATTTATAAAAGGTGTATCTGTTTTTTGACAATGCAATATATAAGTTTTAGGATAATGAACATGCCATAGATAAGAGGTTGGGTTTATTCATATAAGCAATTAACATCCAATTGTCCTTCTCTGAAACTCATGTACTTAAACTTCTAACAGAAGTTAAAAATAATCATAGTTTTGAGTTATTCTTAGATTGTTTCCCACAGTCTTGATGTTCCCACCCAGGTCTTTGTACAGTTAGACTCTAATTACTTTAGATAGTGCTTGACCTTCCCTCCAGCTCTTCAGAACCACACCTAATTAGCAGAAATTCCACCTTAGTAATACAGTCACTACAGGTCAACAAAGGAATGCAAAGTAAAGGTGGAATTCAGCCCAATGAACTTGGAGAAAAGATTGGAAGTAATTTAAATTTTAGTGTGATAATTAATTATGAACCAATAAGAAAAAATCTACATGAACATTGACTAGTTGTAATGTAAACAATTTATATTGACACAATTCTTTTCCTAAATATCACCTTCATTTTTGAAGGGGAGGGAAAATATTTCTTTCCAATAATTCTTATCTCATTTATTCTTAATATAATCAACAATCTTCTCTATAGAGATGTAATAATCACCAAGAATGCAACGAATATTTTATATAAATAATTATAACTGAATAATTATCTAGTCAGCTCTAAATTAATGATTTTAAATTTGGAAATGTATAGTTTTGTCTCAAAAGTCTTGGCAAAACAGAATATACAATGATATAATAACTAATATAGGAGATATATATCTTTTTTTAAAGAGAGAGAAAGAATCAATTCTTTTAAATTTATGTTTTCATCTGGCTTTGTTTTTTCAACTTAGTTGTACGTGTGGTGCGGGGATTTGAACCCAGGTCCTTTCACATGCCAGGCAAGTGCTGTACCACTCAGCCACTGCTCCTGTACCTAAGATATATCATCTTACATGACTTTTTAAAATAAAGTAGTCAGGATATGTTAAGAGCCTGGTTTGCTCATTTCACAACATGTACATGTATTTTAAAAAATCACATTTTATTCCATAAGTATATACATTTTTTTTCAATTAAAAATGAGGTGAATATTTTAAAAATGGGTGGATTCTGTGTCTTTTTGGGGGACATAATGTTTTATCTTATTTTTATTTTTTGGATTTATTTTCCCATTTTTTTGTTGGTGTGTTATGGATGGGGTTTGTTGTTACATATTCACACATGCACACAATCTAATCGTATAATTTGGCCAATATCACTCCCCAGCATTTCCCCCCTGCTTCCCACACCTTGGTCTCCCTTTGATTTTTAGGAGATCCTTCCCAACCTTTATCATCCTTTCTACTCTACAGCTTCTGCACATGAGAGAAAGCACAGGATCCTTAATCTTCTGAATCTGACTTATTTCACTTAACAGGATGGCCTCTATTTCCATCCATTTTCCTGCAAATGCCATAATTTCGTTTTTCTTTGTGGCTGAATAAAACTCCATTGTATAAATATACCACATTTTCTTTATTCATTCATCCATTGATGCACACCTAGACTGGTTCCATAGTTTGGTTATTGTGAATTGTGCTGCTACAGACATGGGTATGCATGTATCACTGTTGCATGACCTTACTTCAGGGTAAACATGGAGAAGTGGCATATCTGGGTCATCTGGTGGTTCCCTGCCCAGTCTTTTGCGGAGCCTCCATACTGATTTCCATTGCACTTGTACTAATTTACAAATGAAAAAGCTTCTGTACAGAAAAGGAAACAATTAGGAATGTGAAGAGAGAATCCACAGAATGGAAGAAAGTGATTAAAATCTAGAATTTATAAAGAGATCAAAAAACTTTACACGGAAAAATCAAATGACCCAATTAATAAATGAGCACATGAACTAAACAGAGACTTCTCAAAAGAAGAAATACAAATGGTCACCAAATACATGAAAAATGTTCAACATTAGCAATTAGGGAAATGCAAATCAAAACTACACTGAGATTTCATCACACACCATTCAGAATGGCATTCATCAAGAATACCAGTAACGAAAGCAGAAATATAATAACTTGTTCTATTTGGTCCCCAGTATTACCCCAAAAGCTAAAAACAAAAACAAACAAAAACCAAACAAAAGCCAGAAACAAATAAACAAAAAGAATACAAATAATAATAAATTCTGGAGAGAATGTGGAGAGAAAGGAATGTGGTCAGAGCATAATGTTTTTTTGTATTCTTTGAAATTTTTACAAGCCAGGGAGCCTCTTACTCTTATAGCCATATAACTCACAGGGGAAGGATTTATTCCTGGTTTGAACCATCAGAGTGATGGTTCTTAGACCACAGTTTTGTCTCTATATATGTCTCAGAAATCAGGGAAATGTCATTCTCCTCTACGCATTAGGACAAGCAACAAGGAGGAGCAGCTTGAGAAATGACAGTTTTCCTACTAGGGGAGAAGAACATCAGTCACTGTACACTCTGTAGACTGACTGTCAATAAATAACACTACAAATTGCAGTTATTCAAGTAACTTATATTGTCAGTGCAAAGAGGCAGCCAGCATAAAGCACATTGTTCTGAGCTGTCCCTACCAATTAAAGATTCTTCTGATGAAATTAATGCAAATTAGGCAGAGAGGTGGATCCAGTGGGAAACTCAGCATCAAGGAGTTAGGGGGTAATAATCTTTGTTTGCAGAGATCTCTTAGTAAGGTGAGCAGGTTTCAGGCAGGAAGGGAGAAGGATCACCAATTGTCCACATGACCCTTTATATCTCCCGCTTTCCCATGTCTCATGGAGGGATCATGCAACTCAAGTTCCCCAACTGAATACTAATGGCAATGACTCGGTACTTCCTGTTGACACCAGTTAGCATCAATGCCTCTTCTTCAACTGCCTGTGCTGCCCTGTCTGTCAGCATGACTGGAAGCAAAGGGTCCTTGGATGATGAGAGAACCCACAACATGCAAGGAGGTTGTCACCAAGTTACATCTTGAGGGAAAGTCGTACAGCTGAGGTGGTGCTATGATCACAACCTGAAAGTGTGTTGGCCTAAGCCCCTGAGATTCCAGGGTTTGCAGCTTTGGCTTTATCATTAAGAGAACAGTACGTGGACTCAGCATACCACGTCCGTATTTAAATCCAGTTTCCATTACTAATGAGCTCTCTGGCTTGAGCCCTCTGAGCTTCGGTTTTTAGAGCATGAATCTTGTTATTGGGATAGACTGCTATAAGGAATCAGCTCAGGAAACAACATAGAAATGCAGTGGTGAACTCTTCCAAGGACTCTGGGGTGGCTGTTGTCACCCATTGCCCAAGATCAATAGCTGCATGGGCCTGCATAGAGCACCTGACTTGGTACAGAATATGAGAGTTGATCCTATTTTCTCTGAGCAACACTGTCATCCTCAACTCTGTCTCCATGTCAGATTCAAATTAAATAAAAAAAGAAGGTTGATGTCCTGGTCCTAACCCCCCAAAAATCAATTAAATCAGAATATCTGGGGATGAGGTCCAGGCACTGTGGTATTGTACCGTTACCCTGGCTGTGTTAATACATAACCAATGTTGAGAATTACTAAGTTGGTGCAACTTGAGGCTAAGATTTCCACAGTGACATCTAGACCTGTTTAAAAGAAAGGGGAACAGGAATTACTAAGGACTGAACTGGAGCAAATGATACTTCATGCTTTTATGATTATGTCAAAATGAATTCTATTGTCAGGCAGCTGAAAAGAACCGATAAACGAAAGAATTTTCTTGGTAGAAATTGTGTCAAAGTCCAAGGAAAAGAAACATCAGGTGGACTCAGATATGTGGAACTGGAAAAGGAAGTAATTTTAGTAGAAATTTTTCAACAACACAAAAGAAAGTAATCTAAGTCAAAATATTTTTAGAGAGATTATATAAAAGAAAAACCATTATGAATATTGTTATTATTTTCTCCTCAGTCCTCATTCTATTTCATATTTTTACTTTACTAGACACATGTAAATATAGGATGAAATCACTGATGTAAAGGAATTTTCAACATGGAAATCCTTTTCTGTGGGGAGGAATTGCTAGAAATTGAACCAGGAAAACTGGCCTGCTAGGCAAGCACTTTACACACCAAGCTACAATCCTAAACCCCTCAACCTAGGAAACTTTTAAGACTGTTAATACACAAAGCTAGCAAAACATTAGTTCAATATTACAGAAACAGAGACATTGAATAACTTCTGGCAATCTTCTGTTCACAGAGCCATTAAAAGATACCTTTAACTGTAGGAAAATGTTTCCTAGAAAGGGAGAAAGAAAATTTAGTTCAGCAACCTAGACATTTCCAGATTGATCAGGCCCCTCATGGTCTGATTCCCTATTCCAGTGCTGAACTAACCTACATTCACCAAGGAGGATCAATTTCCTACCAGATGTGAATGAATCACAATAAAGGTTTATAATAATTTCCTTTAGTCATTTATAACTGTTACTCATTAATTGCTCCTGTTTATTGAACCACCAAGGACCAGTGGGATGAAAATTTTAAAAAATTCCTTCTGGTAATGAAAGGCATTTATTGGACAGTAATGTATCAATTATTGGGGCACCAAAGAGCACATGACTTAGTTACACTATTTTGTAATAGAGCCAAAGCTTTTCATTCTTTTCTTTACCTGAAATCAAAGTCAAAATATTTAATAATTTTAAATGTGCCCCCAAGTCGTATTTAGTCAGATTTAGTATGCAAAGGGGCCCTTTCACACTGATTTACCCTTAGCAGGAAATCTATATCGTAAACATTACAGGGGAAAACAACAATGACTCACTTTAGAGAGTTCGTTTTGGATTATGCCAATCGATCCACCAGTTCATGATTTCAAAGATTGTTTCATCAATCTTGTATCACTCAAGTCATAGAACATAAAATAAATCCTTTAATAAGAATTCGGATTTGATTCCGTAAGAAAGACAAGGTCATTTTTTAAAACAGCAAATCAAGTAGCAAGAGTGCCATGAGAAGTATGGTTACAAAGAAAAATGGTCTTAGGAGCCTTCAGTCCTATTCCAGAAAGCTTCACTTTTGCTTTTCCTTCTGCTATAGTAGATAGTGGCTGTCTTATATAATCCCCAAGGGAGGTTCTGAAACCCTATAGAGCTAGAAAAAATGTAATTTGGTTTCTTGCCATTCAAGTTATTAAAATGCCCCCACGGACTCAGTGAGGTGTCGCTCATGTCCATCTGGCCCACCTGGGAAGGACATACTGCCTTCTACAAAAATATTGTGATAATGTAAAATAAATAATTGCTTTTGGGGGGGAGAAATCAAAGTAGAATCAAGACCCCTGTTATGCTGTAAAATGACTGAGGAATTCACATTGTTTTCTGCACTGGAAGACAGGTGACTATCCCCCTTTGGAAGAGCCAGGCATAAATATTGATTTCATGCTTTCCATCAAATTAAAGAGTCATATATTTTTGCTTGGTTTGAAATTTCAAGCAGTTGAATTTGGTATCAACTCTATTTAATTTCCAGCTTCTTTCTCTGGTAGGTTCTTAAAGAGTGAGGAACACATTTCTGCCCATCTTTACCTACTATAGATGTTTCTTTGGAGCTGTAGATATAATGGTGACCTAGAAGGTGCCACATTTGACCTCTGCTAGGGAAGAAAGAAAGTTTGACAACAGACTTACCTGATGCCTAAGATAATATATTCAGGAAGTGGTCATGAAAACGAGCTTTGAAAGGTGAGCAAGTCAAGGAAGAAAAGAAAAGCCATTTGGGAAGAGGAAACCTGTAGAGCACAGGCATCTATTAATTGAGGAAGGTTCAATAAAGCAAGTACTATATACAGTTTTCATGGTACTGGTCAACAGAAACCAACGCATGAAAGGCCAAGGTCAATCAGACACTGTAAAGTAAGGGGCGGATGGCAGGAAGAGAGCTGTCTTTCTGGAGGATGCGAGTAGAAGGGAAAACTGATTACAAGAGGCAAGAACAGAGACAGAGACCTCAATAGAGAAGCTTCTTTGTAACTGTAGTGAGGAAAGGTATTTTTGAGTATAGTGGTTGAATGGTGGTCACCAAAAGGCAAGCCCATGTCCTAATTCCCAGAACCCATGAATGTTCTGGAATGTTTGAAAAGGGACTTTACAGATACAATTTAATTAAGGATCTGGAAGTATAGAGTTCATTCTGGATTATCTGGGTAGGCCCTAAATCCAGTGACAAGCATCCTTCAAAGAGATGCACAAGGCAGATATTGCAGGCAAACGATGAGAAGGCAATGTGACCATGGAGGCAGAGGTGTCAGCATGAGCCAGAAAGAGGCAATGGTACCCGAAACTGGAAAAGGACAGGAGGGTTTCCTTTTTAGGACACCTAGATGGAGTATGATCCTGCCTGACACCTTGCAGTAAGTCTTCTGGGACCCAGAACTTCAGTTGCTTTAAGAGTTTTGGTAAACCATCATGGTAGCTATGTGTAACTAATACAGCAAGGTAGGAGAAAGACACAGGAGGAAGGTGAAAACCCAGTGATCTGGAGACTCTGAACAGGTACAAAAGAGAAAGATCTACTGAATTGATAAGTAAGAAGCTGAAAACGAGGCTAGACAGGCAAGCAGAAAGCCAAGTTTGTGAAAAGCTGCTGGGTCTCATGCAAATGGAAAGCCAGGAGACCAACGAGTGGATCAGACTGGTGGGAGGAGGGTTATGGTTTTGAGCAGTGGAAAGGAAAATTGGAAAGGCAAAAAAATGAACAGAATGCTATATTTTCTTGGTGGAGGAAGGGTCTACAGCAGTGTAGGGAGAGAGGAGGAAAGAACCCTGGCAGGGGAGGGATTTATAATCATGCTCTAAAGACGGCAAGGCCTTAGTCACCTTGGGCTGCTATATCAAATACCACGGGATGGGTTGCTTAAACAATAAACATTTATTTCCTACACAGTTGGAGGCTAGAAAGGCCAAGGTCAAGGTGCTGGCAGATTTGCTTGTTGGTGAGGAGCTGCTTTCTGCATGCAGATGACTTCTCATTGCATCCTCCCACATCAGAGAGAGGAAGCTCCAGTGTCACTTCTAGAGGGGCACAGTTCATCACGGGGTTCAACACTCATGATCTCATTTAAATCTTATTGTCTCCCAAAGGCTCCACCATTCCGATAGCATCATCTTGGGGGGATAGAGTTCTAACATATGCATTTTGTGGGGACCCAAACCTTCAGTTCATAACAGGCAAGGAATTTGACTATCTGTGTAGCAGGTCACCTGGGGCAGAGTCAGCCTGGAGCTCTTCTAAGAGTGGAGAGATCCACCTAGAAGGCAGTGGGGCTGCACCAGGAGAGTTGTCTGTGAGGAGTGATTGATGGAAGGACAGGAGAGGGAATAGGGTGAAAGAGACACTGGCCACTTGTAGTTGATATCAACAAGGCCACCAGGGCAGGGGAGGAGACTCCCTAAGTCTGAAGGCTGCTATCTTACCATTCTAAGAGCTTAGGAAAGTATCCATCAGGAGGTGAACAAAAGCTTCCCTTTTCCTTCCCAAAGCTCTCATGGTGGCGGATCAACACTTGGAAGAAGGGAACTGCTGGGTGTAACTGGGTAGGATTAGAGGGCAAGTGTCCACATCCCTGTCCCCAAACACAGGTAACCCATTGATAACTGGCCTCTGCTGATAGATGTAGAGAACCCTCTCATGAAGTCTGAAGTGTTTACTAACACCTTAGAGGAGATACTGGAAATTGCTGAATGATAGTGTTTAAGAGTTTGAAGACTTATGGACTAGCAGTGAGCAGAAAAGTCATAACTTTTCTTAAAGTCTATCACTTTAGCAACCATCAGAGGGTGAAAGCTTCCTGTAAACAGATAGTGGGATAGAGATGAGCTCTGCTTATCAATCAGGCACCACGCTTTTCCATGTGTGCTTAGACATTGCAAGAAAAGGACAAATGCTTCCTCTAAGAAATCCCAGGGAGGGACATCTTTCTTTAGAAGAAAAAATAAATAAAATTGCAAAGGCTTATTCTGCATGGATGCTTCCCTGATTCCCTACTGCTAAACACAAGATGCATAAATCCTCGATTGCAATACACGTGGCTGATCTTAACCCTGCTATTTCTTAGAGAAGATTTTATACAGAACTTTCTAAGTATCACACACAGAGATTCCACTTGTTCTCCCCATCCAAGGGAGAGGTCCATAACAAGGTAAATACAAAAGACCCAGAATTGAGAGCCGGAACTGAAAACGCTTTTCCACTCTGCTCATGTGGGCTCTTGTCCCTTGGTTCACCACTTAATCTTATGCTCTCTTTTTCTTCATCTGTGCAGTGAAGATAGTGGGTCCCAGTTTCATCTTAGGTTATCTCAGTGGAAGGATTCCCACAGTTAGACTGAATGCAAATCAGACCAGGGATAACCACTTATCTACCTCTCTGAAGTATTGTAAGAATTAATGACAACCTGAAAAATGTATTGAAGATGAAGAACACAATAACAGTCAGGAAGGGAGGGAGAAGGGAGAGAGAGCTGGTGAGTGTTATTTAAAGTGTCAAAGATAAGTTTATTTGAATGAAAGTGAATAAGCATACTGCCAAGGATCTTGGCTTGCTTGCCCTAGCGTCTCAAAGCTGCTAGGTAGCAAGGAATATATATGATATCTGAGTAAACAAATAAAAGCAATAACAAAGGCTGACTGTCCAAGACATTCGTAGTGAATTATCCTTTGCATCCTGAAAATTTCATCCTCAATTTTAAAAATAAAAAGCTTACTGATGCACCCAGATTCTAATGAAATCAAGCCAAATCAAGTCTAGGAAATTTAGAATCGTCTATATAGGAAGGAAAGGATTAAAGGCAGAGATGGGCGGAAGACGAATCAAAATAAAGTCCTTGAGGGTTCTCTGCTCCCAATTCAAAATGCACAGGTGGGCAGAATTCACGTGCTATGTAAATACTTGATAAGTGCTTTTTTTTTCCTTTGCAAAAAGAGATGAAAGGGGTATACGAATGCTGCTTGCTCAAGAGGATGGTCAGGGAGCACAGGAAGTGACAGCACATTTGACAGGAAAAGTAACTAATAATAACTTTGGTCAGTCACATTTATAGAGCAATAAAAGAAGAATAAATTATGTATGAATTTAAATGATTATAAAGAAAGTTAAAGCACTAATTATTTCAGGCTGTAAACTCTCCAGAATAAATTATTTGGCCCTTACAATCTCTCTTGGTCTTTGCGCACATGAGGGTGAGAAGGGCAGTATCCATTTCTTCTTTTCAAGAACTTCAGTTCCATGTACACGTAACACAGATGTCCATGTCTTGCTAAATGTCAGCCTCCAAATATGGCTTATATTGTTTTTCTCTATGTTGTAGTTCAGTGAGCCTCAGCTCATGTTACAGAAATGTTACTTGTCATTTTTAAAACCATATGGAGAAGTGATGGTTTTCTGTTCCTATAGATTAATATTTTTGCTGATGAATTTTTCTTCTTATTCCTTATTCACATACACTAGCTTATTTTTGCCAACATGTTTATATTCTGCCCTGAAGATGTGGTTGAACATGGTTTTAGCAAGCTTTTTCACTGCTGTGAATAAAGGACATGACAAGGACAATTTTAGAGGAGGAAAAGTTTATTTGGGGGCTCACAGTTTCAGAGGTCTCAGTCCATAGACAGCAGGCTCCATTCCTTGGGGCTTGAGGTGAAGCTGAACATCATGGCAGGTGACTGTGGTGGAGGAAAGTGGCTCAGGGTATTGCAGTCAGGAAACAGAGAGAGGGACTCTGCTCACCAGATACACAATATATATTCCAAAGACATGCCCCCTGTGACCCACCACCTCCGGCCACACCCTACCAGCCAATAGTTACCACTCAATCCCTATCAGGAGATTAATTCACTGATTAGGTTAAGGCTCTCATAACCCAATCATTTCCCCTCTAAGCTTTCTTGCATGGTCTCACACATGAGCTTTAGGGGGATACCTAGTATCCAAATCATAACAAATGTAGTTCCTATAGTCAAAAGTACCTATTTTACACTTGATTTTGAAATAGGTGACATAAGGACAATAAAAGTGAATGGAATTTATAGTAGCTTTAAGGTATTTTTTTTCTCTTTTGTAGAAGGCTCAGTTTTAGAGTTGCACCAGAGTCCACACAAAATAATCAGTCTCTATGAAAATAATGTCAATTTCAGTAGAACAATTTCACCACCATTAAAAGTACTTGAAGGGCTAGAGAGATGGCTCAGGAGTATAGCACTTGCCTGGCATGTGTGAGAACTTTGGTTTGATCCCTAGCACCATATACACAACTGAGTGGAAAAAAAACAAAACCAGAACTCTCTTTAAAGGAAAAAAAGGTACTAATATTAAGAAGAGAATATCTGGTGACTTCATTTATCTTATTAAAGTGAAGATATTAGGAGATTTGGAATCTGTTCTTCAGTGGGGGGCCTAGTTTCAAATTCTTAAGTCCTGTATTCTTTAACCATTTGTTATATTCTTTTAAAAAGGAAACAGCAATTTGAGATATATGATCAAAATTAAATACAAATTCTATTTGGAAAAAATTCCTATTGAGTATTGCATTTTATTGGTAAAAGGAAAAGCATTATTAAGCAGATAACAAAAAACCCATTGTCTAGTTTAAGAAATTAATTATGGATTGAAAACTTTCCTTTCAATTCTTCTAAGATAGTAGAACACACACATATACACGCATGTATTCATGTGTATGAAATTCTTCCTTTTCTGAAATTCACTCCCACTCACCTTATTTCTGTTCACTTTTGTGTTCTTAGCAGTATCTTCCTGGAAACTTGGTTGCCAGGAGACCATTCTTAAAGAACACCCACTGCTGTGGCCTCTTGGAGATTTAAGATGTCTAATGAGGAGCTGACAGAAATCATCAATTTGTTCTTGAGGAAGTGATAGTTGTTTTTTTGTTTTGTTTTGTTTTTTTTAAAGTCACAATAAAATGCTTTCCTGGATGTTACCTATTCTGGTAATCATAAAAACGTTTAAATTGTATAAATCCATGCAAAAGGAAACTGGGACAAAAACTAAAATCTCTACTTTATGTGAGAATCTTTCTGATCTTTTGGATTACTTATTTATTCTGATTTTTAAAAACTAGTCTAAAAGGCTCTGTATTTTAGCACCTGTATTTTAGTTCTGTTATTTGTCTATTATCATTCTCTTCATCATGGCAATTTTGAAGCAGCAAACTCCATCAAGTAGCGTATGGACAACCGTGAAAAAAGCCAGTGATTAAGGAGAGGAATTGTAGCGACAAGAATTCCAAGTTGACTTAGGGCAACCGGGGTCCAAGAGTCCAGCCCATTTTAATGGCGTCCATGAAACTCACTGCTTTACGACAAAATACAGTACCAGCAAGAGACCTTAAGAACAGGACAGTACTTGGTGGAAGGTGTGCTCTATGCAAGAAGTCAGGGATAGATCCAGCCTATAGTTTTCATTTTTGAAAAACAGTTAAAACAATTTTAAAATGTGTGTTCTCAAAGGAAAACAATTCTCTGCTCTGAAAAACATGTGAATTAAAGCACAGCTCAGAGATGAAGTTAGAAGGAAAACATGTTCCCTCTTTGCCAAATTTTTATGGTTTTGATGCTTTTAACTATTACTTTCCTTCTCATATGGTGGCTCATGATCAACAAGGTATGGCACAGTATTTAGAATTAATATTGCCTACAATTTTTTATTACCAAGTATGTACAGAACAATTAAAAGCCCAAGTCACAAATAAAGATGCACTTCTACGTGAGACTTTGCATGCAGCTGGGAGGTGCTACATTCTAGAGATCTTAAGATTAAGATTTGATAACTGAAATTTCTGCCATGTTTCACAACAACGTGACCATATATTGGCTGCTCAGTCTCACCAAATTTCAGCTTTTGTGTTGGAATACACTTTACATAAGATTGTTTTGCAAATTAAGTGAGGGTATGTACATAACCAGAGCACCAGGAACTTTGCTAAGTACTTGATACACTTTAGCTGTTATCATTATCATTATTATCAAGTTACATTAAGCCAATATAATCATAAAATTCTGAGACAGGGCTTATGAGAGCAGTCTCAGAGCCACACAGCTAATCATGAACTGCTGTTAAGGCAACGAAAGGAAGTTATTGTCTATATAACATTATACAAAGAGGTTTCTGAGCAAAGTAGGTCAATCTGAAAAAACAAACAGGAAAGGTTTTTCAATACTTTTCATAGATATGAGAGAGAAAACTAATATAAGACTCCATTATTAAGGAACTATTCATTCTTGGGAGATATGTAGAATCTAGGTCCTGACCCAGGTCTACACTCTCTGCTTTGTTTATCCTTTAATGAGATATATTTTACATCAGCATATAAATATTAAATTTTCTGCTTGGTGAGATTGTGATTTTTTGTATATGCCCATGGAACCATGGCCATTTTAACATACAAAAAGTGCCACTCATCAGGTCCCTTGTGCCCATTCACAGTCAACACACCGCCTACTCCTCTAAGGTAATTATTCTGTTGATCATGTGAGGCTTCAGATTCTCTTCCTAATCTGGAAAAAGGATTTTGAGAAATCTAAAGCTCTCGTTCTCTTCCCCGGCTGAAACCGAATCCTCACCCATGAATTCAACTTTACTCTCATTGTAGTTCACTTTGGTTCTAGTCTTCCTATCGTCAACATGCCCTGATCCTAACTCATGTACGCTGTGACATTCTTCTGACATTTTGGGGACTGTCTTGCAACTACAATGTTATTGATTTTGATTCATAAAACCTAAAAATTTCACTACATTTTAAACAGTCGTTGTCTTGTGTTTCCACACAAAGAAAATATGCTTTAAGAAGACATGAAGGTTGGAGGCTGGGGTGGCTCGGGGGTTACAGCGCTTGCCCGGCATGTACATGGATTCAAACCCCAGCACCCACGTCTAAGTATCAGAGCTACAAAAGCCATGTGAAAAACCAAATAAAAATTGATTCTCTCTCTCTCTCTCTCTCCCTGCTTTTTTCTCAAAAAAAAAAAAAAAGTCACATATGAAGGTGAACTGTAGGGGCAGCTACACTCTCAAACTGAAGCTTCTGGAAGAAGATTTTGAGCAACAGCAAAAGGCGCTCAGTGTTCTTGGAACTCTCTTGGTGTGCTGCCACCGTTGATATCTCCTGTGTCATTTGTTTTCCCCTTATTTCCTGACTTATGTGCTATGCTGGGAACTCTTCCTTTCTAGGAAAGAGCAGTAGACTCAAAGGTACCCGGACCTCTGCAGGGATTCTACCCAGTCTAGGTGCCCATTTTTTTTTTAAGAGAGGGACAGTGAGAGAGAGACAGAGGGGAAGAGAGAATTGATTTTTATTTAGTTTTTCACATGGCCTTCATTGCTCCGAGACTTCGTTGTGTACATGGTGCTGGGGTTTGAACCTGTGTCCTCGCACATGCCAGGCAAGCACCGTAACTGCTGAGCCACCGCTCCAGCCCCAGGTGCCCACTTGTTAAAATGACCCTGGCCTCTCATTTGACCACCTGATCACTGATTGTCCTGCAAGCAAAGAAAAACACCAGTGATCAGAAGATCCAGATTTATAGCTAATCACAGATAAATTAGAATCATTCCTAATAAGCTTTTCATGACATATCAGTAAGCTTGCACCTAGATGCTTTCCACTCACTGCATAATAACACAAACCATATTATAAAATGCAATTTGGGAAAAAAATCAAATAGCAGCTATGAAAATCCTCTGTCCACAGGTTGCTGGGTTTTTGTTTTGTTTTGTTTTGTTTTTCACTTGAGTATGTTCAAGGGTTCATTTTCCTTTCAACCCTAAAATTCACACTCAAATTTGAGACGTTGGACATATGCCTGAATTCCTTCCAGCACCAATCCTGTGCAAGCAGGGCCTCAGCCATCAGCTATCAGAGCATGTTACTGCAGTATTCAACCCCACAGGCCTTATGCCGACTAGAGAGGAGTGTCATGTGGATGAAGCAAAACCAGAAATGTCCCGTCTCAGAACATATGCTAGCCTGTAAAAGTGGGAGGTGGCAAATACAAATACTGAGCAACATGGTATGGCTGAAATGCAATTCCTTAAGAAAACTGGGCATCTTTGTGTTTGTCATGATTAAACTGTTTTAGAATGGCCGCTCTCTTCAATGAAATTTATCCTTACACAAATTTCAGAAATCAGATCTATACATGAAGCAAGAAACTGGGGTTGGTTCAGATCTATACATGAAACAAAAAAACAGGGCTGTTTTCTTTTCTTTCTTTCTTTTTTTTTTTTTTTCTCAACAAATTTCTCCTTCATAGCCAAGGCATCCAAAACAGAAGATAATGAGTGGCCTGTAGAATAACATCAACCACTTAATAGCAATTACTGCAAGACAGAGAAAAATTACAGAGAAATCAATTCTGGCAATATAATGCTACAATGACAAACAGGCAAACAATACACAACAACAAAACAAACAAACAAATGAGGAACCCATCATGAGAGAAAACAATTTTGATATTAAAATTTCATTTATTTTCAAGTTACCAATCACAGTGCTGGAAGAAAAGGCTACATTTTTCCTCATGAAGGACACATCAGTACAATGCTTTGTTCTACCCAGAGCAGCACAGCATAGATGTTATGATGCAGCTATGATGTCCTTTTAATTATAGTGACTCCAGGCATTTAGCCAGAACGGTATTTAGAGTTCCACAAGGACTGAGCACCGTATTCGCCTTTGTTTTAGGGGTTCGGCATACTAAGAATTTATCTAGTGAGACTGACAGATGTAAGCTCAAAGTCACCACTAAAGTTATCTATGAGGGTCCCTGAAGGTAAGGTCAGGGATAACTTTACAAATGACATGACATATAAACAGAGGCTGAAAGCAACAGGGATTTGCCAGTTAGACAAGGTAAGAAAATATTCCAGTGGAGGGCATGACATTTGCAAAGTCACAGATGGGTGAAATAGATTATGGTGACTGGAAAGCAGCAAACAGCTTTGTTTGGCTGCAACAAATGTTGACGTGTAGAAGTGGCAGGAGATGTGGCTAAAAATGCAGGCAGGAACATGACCGTGAGAGAATCTTTAAGCCCCAGAAGAGGGAGGGGGGAGGTCATACAACCAAATCTGTACCTTAGAAAGATGCTTTCTGATGCATTGTGCAAGGAGAGGCCCAGAAGGGGCTGTTCTAGCAATTTGCATAAGAGGAAATGGAAAGCGGAGCTAAATCTGAGGTTGCGTAGGGTCGTGAGAAGGGTGGAGTTTAGAGATCTGCAGGAGAAAGAGCTTTTACAAATCGTTAAGAGTTTCTGACTTGAGCTACTGTGGCAAGGGTATTTTTTGAACTTAAGAAAGGAATATCATAGGCATGAATTCTGGAGTAAGTAGAGATGGGTGAAAATGATTTTATTTTTTTAAGATACTGAGCCAAAGCTGTCTTTTGGGCATTGAGGTGGAAATAACAAAGTAAACCATTTGTGAGATTAATGCATGCTTTCTGTCATCACCTAGGATACTATTACTTCAAGTAATAGTTTCATTTGCTATGAAATTATAGCCAACTATTTTTGATTTGCAGTGGAGGGTCTTGAGAATATACACTACAGCAAAAATCTCTTTGAAAGCTTTATGGCAGGTGCTTCAAGTGAGGGAATTGCAATCTGGGGTATTAGGAACCCTAGGTAGAAGCCTGATTATCCTCAATATAATGTGCCCTGTGATCTAATACCACCAGCACTGATTTGATGAGAATTACTCATAGATCAGAACAACACCTGATCAAAGCCAGAATTATTTCACAACAATACCATCCATTGTAAATAACTGTTAGTGCCACAGATATACTCTTGGAAAATACTCCCTTTAAATATAAATGAAATCATGTCACTACATTGCACCATACTTCCCAGTGGCTTCAAGTTTTACTCAGATCAAGAGCAAAACTCCTAAATGGCCCAGACAGGCCTCCAAGATCTGCATCTTTCTCCTTATCTCTCTGACCTCAGCTCTCTTTGCTTTTCTCCCTCAATCAGAGAATTTCATCTCCTTGGCCTCTTTCCTGCTCCAAAAACATCAGATGATTTACAGTTCCCTTTTGCCCAGAATATACTTTCTATAGATGTGTGCATAGCTTTAAGTCATTGGTCAAATGTTACCTTTTAAGTGGATTCTTCCTTGACCATCAAATTTAAAATCATGGCATCTAAGCCATATCCACTCCCTGTTAATTTCTTCTGTTTTATTTTCTCCATCGTATCTAAGAGCTGCTGATGTACTTCCTTTAAACATCATATCTTGGGCTGGAGCAGTGCCTTAGCAGTTACGGTACTTGCCTAGCATGCAAGGACCCAGGTTCAAACCCCAGTGCCACATATACAGCTAAGTGTTGGAGCAATGAAAACCAGATGAAAAGTAAATAAAATTGATTCTCTCTTTCTCTCTCTCAAAAAAAGTAAACATAACTGGAGATAATGGTATATGGGCCATGATAATGGTATAGTGCTCAGAGCAGCTATAGAAAGAATCTGAATAAGTTGTATTAGAAAATACATGTTTATTAGAATAGACTAATAACTAGACTAATGAGTTTGCTGTTGTGGCAATGACCCTGAAACCCTAAGTATGCTTAAGGCAGGTGACTCTCCAGGAAAGAGCTCCTTCATGCAGTGACCCAGTGGTCCAGGATCTTTCCATCTTATGAATCCACCATCTCAACATATGGCTTCCACGATTGCTACCAGAAGGGAAAAGAAAGTATTGAAAGATCCTGCTGAGGCTTTTACCTAGCTCAGGCCAAAAGTGGTACATATCATCTTGCTCATGGTCTAATGGTCTAACTAGTTTAGTGCCATGGATAGAGAGGTGACACTTCTATTGGTGAGCACCCACCTCTGCCACAGCAGTCAGCTTGGGAATAATATTCTCAGCACATAGTCATTGTACAACGTGATGCTTCAGTATGTGTATGCAATACATACCTGTGGTCAAATCAGGGTAATTGTCATATCTATCAGCTCAGACATTTATCATTTTATCATTTCTTTCAGACATTTATCATTTTATCATTTCTTTGTGTTAAGAACATTCAAAATCCTCTCAACTAGCTATTTTAAAATATTCGATCAATTGTTGTCAATCATTGTTATTGTGCCATGCTGCATAGTGTTAGAAATTATGCTCCAGTTCAGCACTGTACCCTGGTACCTGTTAACCTTCCTCTTTCCATCTCCCCTCCCATATGGTTTGGAAACCACTATTCTACTCTGCTTCTAAGTCAGCATTTTAGCTTCCACATAAGTAAGAACACGCAGAGTTTGTCTTTCTATGTTTGATTTATTTTACTTAACATATCCTCCTCCAGTTCCTTCCATGACAGAATTTCATTCTTTTTGAAGATGAACAATACTCGATTGTGTAGGTATACTCCATTTGCTACATCCATTCTTCCATTGTTAGACACATGGGTTGATTCTAAGTCTTGGCTATTGTGACCAATGCTGCAATAAACATGCTGGCGCAAGTATCTCTTTGACATACTGACTTCATTTCCTTTGGATATATACCCAGTAGTGGAATTGCTGGCTCATATGAAAGTTTTATGTTTTTTTGTTTTAAAAAGAGAGAGGGACAGTGAGAGATAAAGAGAGAATCAATTTTATTTAGTTTTTCATGTTGTTTTTATTGCTCCAACACTTCGTTGTGTCTGTTGTGCTGGGGTTCCAGTTCATGTCCTCGTTCATGTCAGGCAAGCTCTGGAACTGCTGAGCCACCACTCCAGCCCCTATGCTTATGTTTTTGAAGAAACTTTATACAGTTTTCCTTAGTGGTTATACCAATCTACATTCCCATCCTTTCTCCACATCCTTGCCATATTGTTTGTTGGTTGTCTTATAATGCTCTGGTTTACTAATGTGGATAAGATGGTATATAAGTGCAGTTGGCTTTGCATTGGAATGATCATCTTAAGCGTCAGTGTGAGGCAATGCAGTCAGCACTGGAGTAGGGCTCAGCAGGACTGGACACAGGATCTGGCTGAATCAACCACCACCCTCGTGAGTTAAGAGTCACGCATCTGTCCTGGATTTCTGTTTTCAAATGCATGAGATGTGGGAAACAACACATGTCCTGCTTATAACAGAAAGGACTGCAGGTCACAAACACAAAAGTGTGCACAGAGAATTTTCAATGGTAGGCTACCATTCAAATGCTAGTGCATGGATAGTACAATACAATGCATAGACCAGAGAGGCTTAAAAATCATGCTCCTTTTTGACACAAATATTGCTAAAGTTATACTATTATCAGAGTCATTTGCAGACTTGCTGCCTTAACAGTCGATGAGGTAAGGAGCCTATTTTCTATGTATTGAGCTTGAAGAAAATGTCAAGGAAATTCAAATATATAGCAAACATTAAAGATTACCAAAATCAAGTATTTGCACACTATGAGGACATTCTTTTCATCACTGCCTTTGTTGAGTGCAATGTTGGCAGCTTGCATAGAACCTTAAGCTCTGTTGCTGGGAGACCCCTCCTTGGTGGATAACTGGGCAATACTGTCAATCACTGTTCCAAGGATTCATTCATATTTAGCCCAAACTGTGATACTGACCAAACATGGCTTATTTAAAGTCTAAATAGGTTCTATTTAGGGATATGTCAAAATAATTTTTTTAAGAGAGAGAAGGACAGTGTGAGAGAGAAAAAGAAAATCAACTTCATTTAGTTTTTCATATGGCTTTCGTTGCTCCGACACTTTGTTATGTACATGGTGCTAGGGTTCAAACTCGTGTCCTTGCACATGCCAGGCAAGCACCGTAACCACTGAGCCACCACTCCAGCTCCTCAAAATCATTTAAAAACATTAGTTTTCACACATTTGGGCAACTGAGTACATTTCTTGTCAAACCTGAAAAAGATACTGAATTTATACATAACATTTCATTAGTCACCTCAAACTTGCTGCTGATATTAAAATATTAATGCTAATACTGACAATAGTGATGCTGTATTTGTCAGTTTTCTCTAAAGTCTTATAAACAGTGAATCTGATTTTAAAAATACACTTAATACAAAGTTCTCCATTTGGTGGATTGCTCCATTCAAATTTGGCTTGGATCTTCTAGAAAACTCAGAGTTATTTTACCATATCAGGTTAGAAGGAGTCTAGACCTCCTGTTACAGTTACCTACCAAATGTCCCTGTCTGTGGAGAACTTTCCATTAATTTACTATAGCATGCCCCTGATTACCTAGGAAAAAAGCTCATTCCTTTCTTGTGCATCTGTATCTGATGGAAAGTGTTTTATGCTGCTGAGAATAGAGGAAACTGACAAGAAACATTTTTAGGAGGAAACGTTTATTTGGGGGCTGTCCTAGGAAGACCAGCTCCATTCTTCTGGGCTTGAGGTGAGGATGAACATCATGGAAGAAGCCATGGCTCCAGCGAGCAGAAACAAACTATATGCACCAAAGGCACACCCTCAATGACCCACCTCCCATCAGGGGATAAACCCACTGATTGAGTTAAGACTCTCACAACCCGATCTTTTCACCCCAACCTTTCTAGATTGTCTCACATGAGCTTTTGGGGGACACTTTTCATCCAAACCATAACAGAAAGTGTATCACAAAATAAGCAGATGTTCGCCTGCTCATCATGGAACTCCACCTGCTACTAGATGAGTAGTTCCTTCTTACTGCTGTTGACTGCACTGTGCACACACACGCCAAACTTTGGAAATATTTTTATGGTCATGTTAAGCTCACAGATGGAGATTAAAGTAGTAGAGACCATTATCCAGTCCATATTAAGACAACCAACACAAAAACAAATCCATACATAAACCTTCTAATTGAGCCTTGTGTAATTTTCCTGCCCACTCATTGGCCTACGTAGCTCTACTGAGATGAAGGAAAGACGATGGATTTAGTGGGGCCAGACACAAAGACACCCACAGTCACGTGTTGGGAGGTAGGCAGCTTATCAGTAAGAGATAGGTCTTCTGCAACAGAAGTTTGCTGAACCAAAATTCCGAATCCTGCCCATGTGCTAGCTTAAAATGGAGGGTAAAAGAAAGCACAGTGAATTTTATATGCTATTTTATATTATGCGGTGATAAAATAGGCTCAGGTTGTTGCTATGTGACTGCCTCTTTGTTTTATTTTGCTGACAACTTATACTACTGCTTTCACTCAAGGGGTTGAGTTACTTTCCCCTCCAAATAATATTATAACCTTGAGAATGATGGTTTTTCTTCTTTTATTCTCTTTGGACACCTCTACTATTCTGTTTTATGAGAGATACGGAGTTGGTCATAGTGCCAAGTTGAAAGCACACTGTGCAGGTAATCTATAGTAAAAAGTACAGAATAATAGCGGTGTAAAAATAAAAACTCAGCTCAAATTTTACTTCCTACATGACGGCTCAGAAATGTGTCAAAAATATCACACACACACATACACACACATACATATACATACACATACCACTTCTGCTACGGCAGGGGCCTCAGAAGTGGATCTCTCACATGGATTTTTAACGAGTCTATTTCCTATCCAGATTAAACAGTGTTATATTTACTTTAACGAGCACCAACAATGGCTTTCCACCAAGGCCCATATACCTAATAACTCCAGGGGTATCATTCATATTGAGTCTATATTAGGGGTCAGCAAACTACTGTCTGAGGGCCAAATCTAGTCTTTTGCCACTGTTTGGATGCTCTGTTACCTAAGAACAGTTTTTGTTTTTACAGTTTTAAGTGGCTGAACAACAGTCACAATATTTTGTAAAATTTGCATTTCAGTGTCCATAAATAAAACTTTATTGGGACACATCCATACTCATTTGTTCACACATTGTCTATTATGACTTCTGAGCTACAAAGATGAAGTTGAGTAGTTGCAACATACACCACATGGCTTCCAAATCCTAAAATATTTGATATTTGGCCAGATAAAACACAAAAGCTTGCCAACCTCCAGTAGTTATGAATGGACCCCCTGCAGTTGGCAGTGCATAACCTATGTGGCTATATACCATAGCCTTGTTCTCGAATACCCACTATATTTCTTTTCCCCTTCTGTCATTTAAGATTTTACCTGGACCCAGACCAGATTTTCTCTACCTTCCTACCTCTACTCTTCCCTTGGGATGGCTTAACTAGACATGTCTGTTCATGTAGCTTCCCTGTCCTAGCTATGTCTCCTATGTCTGTTGAAATCCAACACTGAAATCTAGGCTTTAATGTCACTGTCAGCATGGCAGTTCAGAAATTTCTGTGTCCAGCTCACGTGATTTCTCACTGTAGGAATTCTCACAGTGCTTGGTACCTCTCTGACATACTTTCTGTACCTGGCCTGTGCTGTCCTTAGGGAAGTATTCATGTATTATGTTGTCCTTAAGCAGAAGGACTGTCTCAGTCAACTTTGTACCTTGAAGAATGTTGCAGATGTGGCAGGCCCTTTACAGATCCCTCAGTACATGCGTAATCCAGGGTCCTGAGGAAATTCCAGTGGTGTGGCAAAAGATTCAAGCTGAACTAATAAAGCTGCTGTGGGAGGGCTCAGTTCCGTAAAAAGCAAATGAGTTTTGAGTCACAAACCCAGGACCCAATCCAAAAGTAGACCAGTCAGGCCCTAAACAACAGTGAGGTTTAAAATCTATGGAATTTGGCAAGGAGAATAGAGTGGCTGGATCCATAGGACTGGGACCCTAAAGAGGTGACTGGGCCTAAGAACTGGCCTTAGAGTCAGTTTCTTACTTCACTGCTTGACTATCAAAGCTATTAAGCCAGCAGGTCTGCAAATGGTCCATTCTTTATGGCTTTAATAATGGGACAACTATCACTGCTCATGCAAAATGGGAGCATAATTCATTGTATCTTATATGGTCAGGTTTTATGTGTATCGTACTGCATGATCATATGTGAGTATTTGAATGGTAGCTTATATTTGGATATTCTATTTATAACCTTTATATTTGTGATCTGCAAACCCCTCTACATGTATTATTTCCCTCATTTTATGATTTTGCAAACACAACCCAAAGATGATACCAGACTTTCTTGACCTCACAAAGGAAGTAATTGGCTCAAACAGATCTATATGCCCAACCAAGCCTGTTCCAAAAATGAGACACAACACTCAAGATCAGAGGGAAACTAGAATAGAGAGGGTGATCTGAACCAAGTCCCAAATATGGACTACTTGCTCTTGCAACTCAGGATCTACAGAGCATGAGGGAACTGACTTTATCTTGAGCACCAACCATTGTGAGTTCCTGTGATATGACTGTTACAATTTCTCATTTAACATGCACAGGAGTTCTACAAGGAAGTCACATTATCACGTTGTACAGTTGAGGACATTGAGGCTTAGAGAGATTAAGTAATTGGTGGAACTGAGATCTGAAGGTAGGCCTAAATAAACACGAAAAATTCTCCCACATACCCCCCACCACTATATCACACTTCTTCAACAAGTATTATTAAATGAATAATGAAGATAGAAAAGTTACAAATGGATATCCTTTTTACAGTTCAAGGTGGTCTGCATGATAGTATTAAACTTTTCCCTGTGTGTGTGTGTGCGCACGTGCATGCATGTGTGTGTATTTGAAGTAGTGGGGATTAAACTCAGGTATGTTCTATCACTGAGCTCTATCCATGACCCTTTCTAAAATTTTTTGTTATTTTGAGAGGAGTGTGTCTAGCTAATTTGCCCAAGATGTTCTAGAACATTCCATCCTCCTTCCTCAGTCTCCCAAGTTGCTGAGATTACAGATGTTATGATTTGAATGTGAGGTCTCCCCAAAAGCTCATGCAAGACAATCCTGGAAGGCTGAGGTGAAATGATTGGATTATGAGTGCCTGAACTCAGTTGGTGAGTTAATCTCCTGATAAGGATTAATTGGCAACTGTGGGCAGGTAGTGTGTGGCTGGAGGAGGTGGGTTGCTGGGAGCGTGCCTTTAATGAATATATTTTGTATCTGGGAGTGTAGTTTCTCTGCTCCCTTGATCCAGGCCTTCCGCCATGATGTTCACCCTCATCTCCAGCCATGAGGAATGGAGTCGGCCTTCTATGGACTAAACCCCCTGAAACTGTGAGCCCTCAAGTAAACTTTTCCTTCTAAAATTGTTCTTGTCAGGTCCTTTGAGTCACAGCAATGAAAAGCTGACTAAAACAACAGGCATGTGCCACCACATCCTGCCTCTTTTCCCCATGTTTTCTTTAGTTCTTCCGTGTAAGTTAGTTTGCTTGTCTCTTCTATCACTGGTCCACTGAACTCACAGTTCGTGGATACTCTAGGTCCCAAGTGCCAAAATGCACATGAAGTAATCTGGGAATATACCATTTTCTTTGGGAAGTTGCTTCAGATTTCCAATTGTCAAATCCTTCAAAAAGTAGTCCAGACTTCCTCTTGTTTTCTTTTGTTCAGTCGTCTTGGGTTACTTTGCCAATCAACCTTTGCTTCCTCCATGTGCAATGTGACCTCCTCAACAGACTCAATCCTGCTCTTTGCATTCAGAAACAATCTTCTTCTCTTTCTATTCTTGCAGTATTTTTTTCTGTACCATCTATATGGTACTACACTTGTTTGGAAATAATACTTTTGTATGTACTATAAACTTTAAGAACTACACTATAAAAATCCAACAGTATGTACTCATTCTTTCCCTTTCCTTCTTTCTTTCTCTCTCCCTCCCTTTCTTGTTTTCTTTCTTTCTTTCAAGGCCTTGTACATGTAGGCAAGTACTCTACCACTTAGCCATAACTCCAGCCCATATTCATGTTTTTTTTCTTTAAGAGAGAGAGAGACAGAGAGAGGGAGAGGAGGAGGCGGGGGAGAGAGAATAAATTTTATTTAGTTTTTCATCAGGTTTTTGTTGCTCTGACACTCAGTTGTGTATGCGGTGCTGGGGTTTGAACCTGGATCCTAAAGCATGCCAGTCAGCACCAGGACCACTGAGCCACTGCTCCAGCCCCCATACTCATGTTTTTATCTCCTACAGTGCCTTCTAGTGTCACTTACACAAATGAATTGTTTAATATATGTTATAAATATTAAATAATAATATACACATGAGATTTTACTTTCTTAGGTTCCCCTATAGAGCAATTTCCCTCTCTAAAGTTTATTTACACACTTCATCCTTTTTTTTCTGACTTGGTTCTTTTTAGTTAATGCAGATCTTTCTGGTCACCAGAATTCTTAAGATGAAGCACTAAGAAATAGTAGGGGACTGAAGCAGTGGCTCGGTGGTGATGGTGCTTGGCTGGCATGTGCAAGTACATGAGTTCAAACCCCAGCCCCAGGTCCACAACAAAGTCTCGGAACAATGAAAGCCATGTGAAAAACTAAATAAAATTGATTCTCTCTCTTTTTCTCTCACTGTCCTTCTCTCTTAAAAAAGAAAAGAAAAGAAAAGAAAAAGAAATGGTAGAAGCTGGAATAGTTGAGGTAGACTGTGGCTCTTTTCCTTTACCACTTGCAAAACTAATGTGAAGATTTGGGTCAAAAAATACTTTTCACTGCCAGTAGCATGTGTAGGGTAGTGGCACACAATCTGATCTTCAAAGTCTTTAATGAAACACTGTACTGATTTGCATCCTAGAACAAGCATCCTTCCAAGAAGTTCTATTCAAATCACTGCATAATATCTTTCACTACATAATTTACATTGTTTTGACAGCCTGGGAGTTTATGAGGCTCTCTGAAAGCCAATTTGAAATGGAGGGCAAAACATATTTAGGACATTTTAAGGAATATTAAAATAGGTTTTCTTTCTCATTTGATAAATATTAATGCCCTTGTTAGTGGATGAACAATGGGTACTGAATTATGAAAAAAAATCTTGAGTTTTCAATGACTACAAGAATATTTGCCTCCACTAAAGTTAAAAAAAATACATTCTTCTGAATATTGCACCTTAAAAATATTAATGGCAAAATATCAAACTGTAGGATTCTGCTAGACAATGAGTTCCCTAGTTTTGATAGATTTACAGAGGCCTCTCAAAATAAAATCAATTTTAATTATCTGCTTTCCTAGACAATAATAGCAATATATATTACGCATGATAATGGTCAAGTTTAAAGGCACTTCTATTGCCCTCCAAAATGTGTTCTATATTTAAAGAAAGATTTGCTTCAAATTCTTTTCTAAATTTAATAATAAAATTTGTCTACAAGCTATCAAATAAAAGATTCTAGGGAATAAGAGAAATAATGGTTAGCCAGGATTTAAGAATTCACTAGGACAACTTATCCAATTACAACCTACTATAATCAAGGTTAAAAATAATGTACTTATCAATAAAGTGAATTATGGTAGAAGAAATAGAACAGGCTTATACTAAGAATATCCAAGCCTGTTCCTTCTAGAATCTATTTTTTACTTTTCCTGTTATTATAGAGGGTTTTAATATGGTATTACTTCTAAGCTTTTAAGTACCCTGTCAGATAAACCTAATTATTTCCCAGAAGTGGCTTGCAACTGAAATAAAAATGCAGAAGAAAACTTTTTACATCCATCTAGAAATATTTAATTTGTATAAAAGTATTTTCCTCCTTATTTTTTGCCAAAAAGTAAGAGACTTATATAGGGAGGTGGGGGAGGAGAATTTTAGTATTTGAGGTGCCAGGACAATTTCTCATTAAATCTCTAGGAGATGAGGTGTACAAAGGCAGATGATTTGCACATATGCAAAGACAGGTGTTTTGGGGACCATGACTACTTGCTTGTGATGATCTGAAGACATATTAGTGCTCCTCTCATGTAGCACTGAAACCTACAACATTAATGAAACTTTGTATTTGAACACTTACTGATGTACAGCCATGATGAAAACTATATATGTATATCTCCATCTCTCTCTGTCTCTCTCTCTCTATATATATATATAATCCTCTCTCTCAAATATATATATATATATATATATATATATATATATATATAATCCTCTCTCTCTATTTATATATACATAAATAACTAGGAATTGAAGGATTGAACCCAGGGGCACTTAACCACTGAGCCACATCCCCAGCCATTTTTTTAATTTTTTATTTTGAGACAAGGTCTTGCTAAGTTACTCAGGGTCTTGCTAAGTTACTGAGGCTGGCTTTGAACTTGGGATCCTCCTGCCTCAGCCTCCAGAGTTGCTGTTATTGCAGGCATGTGCCACCAGCCCGGCAAGATCTTGGATCTTTATAAAGGAAGGACTGATTTCCAGTGGGGATGAGCTTCTGTGAAGGCAGTGCTCAG